>JAQQSV010014246.1:0-12334 GCA_028646515.1 Pseudochirops corinnae | reverse complement strand
TTTTCCCCCTGAACTAGGTAAATGATATGTTTGTTTAAAGTAAGATTGTTAACCCATTTTGAGTTGCTTTCCTTTAGAAAAGCAGATCTAAGAACCTGTGCTAGTAGCCGCCCTAGGCATGCTAGGGTGCTTGCTGTTACATGTAGTTACATAAAACATTTCCATAGTGGGTATGTTGTGAAAGACTGACTATATTTCCCTTCATCATATCCCTCACTCACTTAATCTATTCTGTACTTTGACCCTGTCCCTTTTCAAAAGTGTGTGTTTCTAACTAACCTTCCCCCCTCAACCCTGCTCTCTTCTCCATCATCGATCCTCTCATCCCCTTTCGTCTACTCTGCTGCAGGGCAATATACCCAATTTAGTGTGTATGTCATTCCCTACCTAAGCCGAAATCAATAAGACTAAAGTTGAACCATTCCCTTCTGCCTTCCTATTCTTCCCCTCCATTGTAACAGGTATCTCTTGCCTCATATAGACGAGATCATTTATCCCATTCTGTCTCTCCCCATCTCCTCTCCTTATATTCCTCTCTCACCTCTCCATTTCACCTTCTAAATATCATCCCTTCCTATTCAATTGATCCTGTACCCTCAGACTATGCATACCTGTACACATATATACACACACTCACATATGAACATATACCCTCCTATATAGCCATATATGTATATACACATATATACAGCAATATGCATGCATACCTGCATATACATTCACACAAATTCACACACACAGACACACACATTTATATTCCTTTCAATTGTACTCATACTGAAAAAACTTTCAAAAGTCACAATTATTAATTTTACATTTAGGCATTTAAATAGTTCAACTTTGATACATTCCTTAAGCTTTCTTTTCCATTTACCTTCTCAAACTTTTCTTGCTTCTTGTATTTGAGTGTTAAATTTTCTATTCAAGTCTGTTTTTTTCATCCAAAATGATTTCATTTAATGACCATATGTTCTCCTGAATAATTATACTCAGTTTTGTTGGGTAAGTGATTCTTGGTTTTAATCCTAGCTCCTTTGACCTCAGAAATATCATGTTCCAAGCACTTTGATCCCTCAATGTAGAAGCTGCTAGATTCTGGGTTATTCTAATTGTGTTTCCACAGTATTCAAATTGTTTCTTCTTGGCATGTTGTAATATTTTCTCCATGATCTAGGAAATCTGTAACCTGGCTATAATATTCCAAGGAGTTTTCTTTTACAGATCTTTTTCAAGAGGGGATTGGTGAATTCTTTCAATTTCTACTTTGCCCTATGGTTTGAAAGTATCAGGGCAACTTTCCTTGAGAATTTCTTGAAGGATGATTTCAAAGTTCTTTTTTAAATCACGTCTTTCAGGTAGACCAATATTTTTTAAAATTATCTTTCCTGGATCTATTTTCCAGGTCAGGGGTTTTTCCAATGAGATTTTTACTTTGCTTTCTATTTTTCCATTTGTTTGGATCTCTTTAATAGTATCTTGGTTTCTCATAAAGTTATTAGCTTCCATTTACTCCACCCTAATTCTGAAGAAATTATTCTCTTCTGTGAGCTTTTGAAATTCTTTTTTTTTTTCCATCTGTTGAATTTGGCTTTTTAAGGAATTCTTCTCTTCATTGGTTTTATGGTAGTTTTATGGTGCTATTTTCTTCAGTCAGGCTGTGGACTCTCTTTTTGTGATTTTTTTGCATCATTCTCATTTCTCTTCCCAGTTTTTCCTCCACTTCTCTTACTTTATTTTCAAAATTCTTCTTGTACTCCGCCATAGCCTCTAACTAGTTCATATTTTTCTTGGAAGATTTTGGGACAGCAATTCTGACCATGTTTTCTTCCTCCCATTTCATGCTTTGATCCTTTTTGTCCCCAGAAAAGGAATCTAAAGTTGTATTGCTGTACTTCTTTTGCTCCCTTTGCTTGCTCATGTTACCACTCAATTACTTGATTTTTGAGCTCTTTGCCGCAGTAGAACTCTGCTTCCAGAGTGGAGAGCTTTGTCCCAAAGCACTGTGGTTTTTGCAGCTGCCAGAGCTTTTGGTAGGGTGCTGGTTTTGCAGCCCCAGCAAACTCTGGCTCAATGATCACACACCTCAGGACCACCACCCAAGACTGCAATCTAGAGACAGACAGATTAAAGCAAGAGTGATTATCCTCTGAATGTTCATTTGCCCCACTCCCCACCCCCTTGTTCTGCAGGACAGGAGCTCTGAAGCAGCTACATGGAGGTGGCTACAGGGCACCAGGACCTCTGCAACTTCTAGCTCCTGGGTCAGGCCTCAGACCTGCTCCTCTGCCCCCCTCCCAGTTCAAATAGAGTTCTACACTTTTTCTTTTGCATTTATGGGTTAATAATTCTGGATACCACCACTGCTGCTGGTTATCCACTTTCCCAAAGTCCCCTGCAGCTGCTGGTCTGGGCCAGCCTTGGGGTAAAACTGTGGCCTCTTGTGAGGTTGGGCTTGGCTCTCAGAACCTTGTTATGAATCCTTCCTGTCTACCTGGCAGCCTGCCTTCAGTGGAAGATTTGTTTCTTTCTGTCACTTTTTTGGGTTCTGTAGCTCTAAAATTTGTTTAGAGCAGTGGTTCTCAACCTTCCTAATGCTTCAACCCTTTAATACTAGTATGTGGTCATATCTGCATTTTGGTGGACCCACCTGGAGACAGATAGAGGAGTAGTGTCTCAGTTCCTAAGACCATCAGAAATATGTGTTTTCCCATGGTCTTAGGAGACCCCTGTGACCCCTGTGAAATGGTCGTTCGACTCCCAAAGGGATTGTGATGCACAGGTTGAGAACCACTGGTTTAGAGTCATATTTTATAGGTATTTGAGGTGGTTATGGGGGAAACCATGGAGTTTTCCTCCTTCTGTGCTGACATCTTGGCTCTGCCTTCTCTCTCTCTCTCTCTCTCTCTCTCTCTCTCTCTCTCTCTCTCAAGATCCCCTTCCCTTACTCTTGGCTGAATTTAGAAGCTGCCCCATTCCTACCCAATATCCTAGCAACTGTTAATAGCAATTCTGTTACATTTAGTCACAAATAGGAAGTTAATTATAGCTTATTTAGGGGTTCATTGCCTCAAGACTCTATCCCTCTCAATCTCTCTTCTACTGTGCTACCATCATGTTTTTTTCAAAAGCTTTGTCTCTCCTTATCTTTCAATACATTCTGGTGGCTCCTCATTACCTCAAGGAACAAATACGAAGATTTGTTCTTTGCATTTAAAGTTATGCATAATCTTGTGACTCCTTTTCTTTTCAGTCTTAATGCTTTGCTTCCCTCTAAGCCCTCTACAATTGAGAAACACTGTCATACTTGACTTTGATGTCACATAATATTCCATCTTCCACCTTCATGTCATTGTGCTCTGTCCCCCATGCCTAGAGTTCTCTCTTTGTGTACCTTGGCCTTTTAAGTTCCTCTAATTTCAAGCATCAACACATTTATTAAATATTTATTAAAATCAATATTAACCATTAATAAAAATGTGAGAGGACAATGAGACAACCTTGGAATCTAAAACGTAAGGATGCAGGCACAATCTAGAAAGTGATCTAATACATACACAGCCTACATTACCCCAGATCAGTCACTTGAGCATTGGTTGCTTCAAGTAGCTCTCTTTGACTAGAAATTAAAAATCAGTTGATAATTTTTATTGGTAGAAGAAGCTTCCCTACCAGATATGTTCCACCTCAATTGACTAAGGAATCTTAGATAGAAATATACAAGAAAAATAATGGGAAAAAAAGAAATACCAAATCTGTATTGCTGAATGTTTACATTAAACTTTTCCCTCTCCAACTAGCCAATTTCCAGGCAATTCTGTAAAACTCTGAAAGTACTGAGATGTTGCTTGTTTGAATTGTTTACAGGGAATTAACTCACTAGGAGTTTCTAATATAATTGAAATCTCTGTTCTGGTGAAAAACAACAATAATAATAATAACTCACACTTATTTAGTTCTTTAAAGTTTGCAAAACTCTTCATAAATATTATCTAATATTTTCACATCAACTCTTGGAGTTAGGTGCTGTTACTACTTCCATTTTACAAATGAATAAACTGCATAAGGCACTAGGTTTGTTTGTTTGCTTTCTTTTTCTTTTCTTTTCTTTTTTTTTTAAATTTATCCATGGTCATATAACTAGTGAATTACTGAGTTTATTTTTGAATTCAGTTCTTACTAATAATAAATACAAAACCCTATCTACTATACCACCTATATTAAAGAGAAGCTATTGGAAGCAGGATCATAGTGTAGTATTATGTTCATAAAGTGTTTTTCAACCCTTAATGTGTATACAAGCTCAAATCTCATTGATTGAATTGTGAACTAGGTTTCAGTTATTGTTATAATTTTTCTTCCCATCTTGTCTGTAACAATTTCTTATTCCAAGAGAACAGAATGATTTTATATTAAAAAGACAAATGGAATTCAGTAGATGCTCAGTTTGGCTCCATTTATTCTCTGAAAGTCAGAAAATGGAGCTGTAGCCCATGCACTTACTCACTCTCCCCAAATTGTTTGATGCTGCTGCTTCTACCAGCTCTGAAAATAGGGAAATTATGTTGAGTTTCTGGATCCAATTTGTATTCAACCAGGAAAGTGATCTAATAAAAACATTATGTAGACAATGCTGTGTACATAGGCTTCATTTAGACATATTTAAATTTCACATATACCCTGTCTTACAAATATTGTCATTCTTTGAACATTTGCATTTAGAATATTTCAAACTCTTTACAGATAATATATAATAATCATGAGATAGAGAAAGGAAAACACAGCATTTTTTTTTCTCTATCCTTACTTGGGAATATGGACAGCTGAGTCACACAGTGGATAGAATGCTGGCCCTGGAGTCAGAAAGATTCATCTTTGTGAGTTCAAATCCAGTCTCAGACACTACTACTGTGTGATTCTTGGCAAATCACTTAACCCTAATGACCACAATTTCCTCATTAATAAAATGAGCTGGAGAAATAAATGGCAAACCACTTCAGTATCACTGCCAAGTACATCCCAGCTGGGGTCAAGAAGAGTCAAACACAACTTTAAAATGTCTGAACAAAACAACAACAACTAAGGAATATGAGGAAAAGTAAAGATGTTAGTGTAATGGTTAAGAAAACTTCCATCATGGATGAAGCAAGAAAAAGTGCAGATTTTCTAAATTACAAGTTAACAAAATATTTGTGTGTGTGTGTGTGTGTGTGTGTGTATGCTTGATTTCCTATTAGTGAAAATAGAAAAGAGAGGGAAAAGTAGATATTCACATCTTTTCAGGTAGAGGGACTAGGATTTAGATCTATATTTTATTCAATGTGGGATACCTAAGATGTGGAACCCTGTTCCACTAATGAATATCTCTAACTCCTATATAACTTAGAACTTTAGGGAGATTCCCGGGCCACTGAGATTTTAATAGCTAAAATTAAAATAAAGCTTTAAGGTTTTAACAATGTTTTTCAGGTATCTCATCATTTGATCCTGACAACACCTCTATGAGGTAGGTACTTGACACATATGACTTTTGTCCAATGAAATACTTATGTCTTGGAAAAACAGAAACAAAAACAAAAAACTTATTCAAATCTCAGTTACTTCTGAAATGGGACTGGTGGTTTTAGAAGGAGTTTAATAGATGATTATTCAGTTCTCTTCAGTTCCAAATAAAGGATCCTAAGTAGGAGTGGATTCAAGATAGCAAAGTAAAGGTAGGGGTTTACCTGAATGCTACCAACTTCCCTTGCAAACCCCATTAAAAGAATCCAGAAAAATGAATTTTTGAATGTCAGAAAAAAAAAAGATGGAGTGAAACAATTTTTCAGACAATATTTCAAACAAATTTTCAGTAGAAGGATGGTAAGAAAGATCTGCTTCACTTGGGTAGAAGCAGAGCATAATCCAGCATAGGTTGTACTCAGCAAACCATTAGAAAGACTGAATGTGAGGAGAGAGACTGAAACAGTGGAAGACTTTTCTGAAGCTCTCAGACCACTGATGTTAAAGGGGTTGAACAACTGGTCAGAAGGATATTGCATGGAACCCTTTGCTGAGACTGGAATGAGGACTCTTATCCAACATATGCTATTGTGAGTAGAAATCCCAGGCTAAAGAGGAGTAGGCATAGGAGAAGGGACCCCGGACACTGTTCCAGGGAAGAAAAGAATGTTTTGGTGGCTCACAGACTAGGACGCAGGCCAGGAGAGCAGTGACAACATCGCCTCTTAGATCATACCTCCTGGGAAGAATTTAAAACTTAGAGACCCCAAGAACAAGCTCTGAATGCAGCATTATAAAAAAAAAAATCTGAAACTTGAGCTTCTTCCACCAAGAGAGTAGAGTCCAACTTGATATCTAGTAAAAAGATAAGAAATAGCTTAGGAAACTGAGTAAACAATAACAACAACAAAAGAACAGTTCGTGATGGTGACAGGCACACACTCAGAAGAAGATAAGGAAACCAAAGCAAGTATATGTGAATTCTCAAAGAGAAAGGTAAATTGGTATCTGGTCCTAGGAGAGAACAAAAATGGTTTTAAAAATCAAATAAGAGAAGTACAGGGAAACTTGGGAAAGGAAATGACAGTGCTAAAAATCAGGGAAAAAAATCAACACCTTAGTAAAGGAGTCACAAAAAATACTGAAGAAAATACCATCTTAAAAGAAAGTATAGGCCAAATGGTAAGAGAGTCACAAAAATTTGCTGAAGAAAAGAACTCGCTAAAAAGCAGAACTAGTCAAGTTGAAAAAAGAAAAGATGTATAAAATATCATTGAAGAATAGAATTCCTAACAAAATTGTTCAAATGGAAAAGGAGGTAAAAACTCATTTAAGAAAGTCATTCCTTAAAGAATAGAATTGTAAGATAGAAGCTAATGACTCCATGAGACATCAAGAAACAATCAAAATCAAAATAAGAAGAAAAAAAGAATATCTGAAATATGCTATTGATAAAACAACTGACCTGGAAAACAGATTAAGAAGAGATAATTTAGGAATTATCAGACTGCTTGTAATACATCATCAATAAAAGAGACAGCAATTTTCAAGAAATTTTCAAAGAAAACTGTCCTGATATTGTGGAATCAGAAAATAAAATAGAGATTGAAAGAATCCACCAATCACCTCCTGAAAATAGTCCTAAAATGAACACCCACCCCCTGAATATTTTTAGATAAATTCCAGAGCTCCCAGGTCAAGGAGAAAATATTACAATTTTGTAATTACAAAATATTACAATCAAAAAGAAACAATTCAAATATCATAGACCCATAGTCAGGATAACAGAATATTTAGTAATTTCTTCATTAAAAGATTAGAGGATATGGAAAACATTATTTTAGGAGGCAATAGAGTTAGAATTACAGCCAAGAATCACTTGAGTATAATCTTTCAAGGAAAAAAAATGGATATTTAATGAAATAGAGGTGTTTTAAGCATTGTTTATGAAAATAACAGAACTGAATAAGAAAATTGATCTTTCAAATACAAGATTCAAGAGAAGCATAAAATGCAAACAAGGAAGAGAAATAAAAAGGAATTGAATAAGGCTAAAGTGTTTATATATGTAATGTGAGAAGATGATACTTGCAACTCCTAAGAACTTTATCAGTATTAGGGCATTTAGGAGTATACAGTGGACACAGGTGTGAGATGACTATGTTGAAATTATATTCAAAACAGTAAAATTAAGTGGTAAGAAAGAGGTATACAGTGGGACAAGGGTGCAGGAAGAAATAGAATGTGGTAAATTATCTCACATAAAAGTGGCACAAAAGAGGTTTTTTTATGATGAAAGGGAAGATGGCTTGGTGGGTAGTTGGCATTGTTTCTACCTTACTCTAGTTTCATTTGGCTCAGAAAGGGAATAACATACACATTCAGTACTGTATAAAAATTTATCTTACCATACTGGGAAGTAGGAGTGGAGTGGATAATAGAACAGGAGGTTCAGAGAAGAGAGGGAAGACTGAGGAAAGTGGTAGTCAGAAGAAAAACACATTGGAGGAGAAACACAGTGAAAGGTTAGGAAGAGAGATACAGAAAGGGATAAACAGAGTGGAAATGCATGATGGAGGGAAAATAAAATTAGCAGTCATGATTGTGACCATGAGTTAGAGGAACTCACTCATTAAATAGAGTAGATAGAAGAGTGGTTTATATGATTTTGACATAAACTGTAATACCATAAGGCAATTAGGGGAGCATAGGTTAGTTTGCCTGTGAGATCTATATAGAGTAATCAAATAAGAGGGAGAGACCACTATGGGATACAAAATGAGTAATTTTGATTATATTTCATTTAAAAAGTTTTTGCACAAACATCACCAATGCAGAAGAGCTTAGTAGGAAAACTAAAATTAATTAAAAATACAGAAAGTTTCTATAAAGGCCTTATTTCTCCAATAAATAACATACTGAGTCAAATTTATAAGAATATGCCATTCCCCAATTGATAAATTGTCAAAAGACGCAAATAGCCATGTTTCAGAAGAAACCAAAGCTATATTCATATGTAAATTTAAAATGTTGCATATCTCTATTGATTAGAGAAATTAAAATTTAAGCCTCTCTGAGGTACCACCTCATACTGATCAGATCAGCTTACACAACAGAAGAGAGAAATGACAAATATTGGAGGGCATGTGGGGAAATTGGGACAGTAATGCATTGTTGGTGGAGTTGTGAACTGATCCAAACATTCAAGAGCAATTTTGAATTGCACTTAAAGGGATATAAAACAGTGTATACACTTTGACCCTACTAGGTCTTTATCCCAAGGAGATAAAAAAGTAAAAGAATCTATAAGTATAAAAAATACTTAATGCATCTCTTTCTGGGGTGTAACACCGAGCACAAGCAACGTCCAAGGTTCAGATTACATGCACAGTGAGTCTTCAATTATTCAGTAACAAATTGAGGCAAAACATGCACAGAAAAGAGCAAAGCAAAATACAGAGTAACTAATAATTTAGTAATCCCTCATGAGGATAAATCACAAAGTACAAAAGTCAAACTACTTCACCCCTGGGTAGTACATTCATTTAGTCAATCACAAAGTCTTATATCCTCAGTTTAACCACAAAGTACAAAAGTCAAAGTACTCCACCCCCAGCTAGTCTCAATTGGAGTTTAGTTTCCAATTATAAACAAAGCACATTAATTTGGTCAGTTACAAAACACAAAGGCCATCTACCCCCTAGGTCACAACTAGATTACAATATTATCACAGCATTCAATATCCAAGGAGAGGTATTTTCTTCATCTTTACCTGAGGCAAGTTCTCAGTTCTTTTCCTGGGAAGACAAAGCTTAACAAAGACAGAACACAGAAACACATTGCCAGTGTTCTCATCAATTCACTCTCTGCCTCTGAAATCAACATAGACCCAACAACAAGGTCTGAAAAATTAGCACAAATCTTCAATACAGTCCCATGACCCCTGAAAACATCAACAAGACCCTTCTCCAGTATTTCTGTTAACATAAAACAGAAAAATCCTCTTTCAGGGCTTCTGAAGCAACAGCAAGGTCCCAGGACTTCTGCAACAACAGCAATATCCTCCATCAGCAGATGTATCTGACAGAGTAATGTCAAAACAGATAGACAAAGTACTGGAACCACCGTCATGCCTTCTCAGTTCTCGGCAGCTCTGGGTAGCATTTGTCAAAAATTCCGGGCAGCCCCAACTGGCCTTCAGCAGTTTGGGTGGCTTTGGCTGGAAGTATATCTATCTGTCTCTGTCTCTGTCTCTCTGTCTCTGTCTCTGTCTCTCTGTCTCTCTGTCTCTCTCTCTCTCTCTCTCTCTCTCTCTCTCTCTCTCTCTCTATATATATATATATATATATATACATATATATGTATATATATATATGTATGTATATATATATGTATGTATGTATGTATATATATACATATGCACACATATAAACATATACATAAATATATATACATAAATATGTGTGTGTGTGTTTTCCCTATACAGGGAACCGGCTCCTCCCAGTTTCACCCCATCTCATCAAGTCAACAATTCCATCCCACTGTAGGGTTCACAAGCTCTGGGTCTTAACACTTAACCCCCAAACCAAGCCAATACAAGGTGATCTTTAAATTCCATTACTCTTATATGGGGTTAGAAAGAATTGGGAATTAAGGGGTGCCCATCATTTGGGGAATAGCTGAACAATTTATAGTATATGATTGTGATGGGACACTATTATGTTATAAGAAATTATAAGCTTGATAATCTTAGAAAACATAGATATATTTGTAGGAAATATTGAAGAGTGAAACGAGGAGAATCAAGTGAAAATTGTATACAGTTAACAGCATGAGTGTACAATCGTCATCTGTCAATTATCTTTGATATTTTCATTAATAAAATGATCTAAGACAATTACAAAGGACATATGATGAAAAATACTATCTACCTCCAAAGATCTGATCCATCCCTCTATTTCTTTTTTCTTTTTCCCTTTTTTCCTAAATTAAATTTATTTTTAGTGTTCAACATTCATTTCCACAAGATTTTGAGTTACAAATTGTATCCCCATCTTTTCCCTATCCCCCACTTCAAGATAATAAGCCTACTGAATGTCCCTTCCCACTATCTTCTAACTCCTATATCTTTCCCCAGACCCTCTCTAACTTACTTGTAGGGAAAGATGCATTTCTTTACCGCAGTGCCTGCATATCTTAATTCCCAGTTGCATTAAAAAAAATTAATAATAATATTTGTTTTTAAAAACTTTTATTTTTAGATTCTTTCTCTTCTTCTCTCCTCACCCACCCCACTGGGAAGATAAGCAATCCAATATAGATTGTCCATGTGTAGTTACAGAAAATGTTTCTATAATAGTTATATTGAAAGACTAACCACATTTCCCTTTATCCTATCCTGCCCCCAACCCATTCTATTCTTTACCTTGACTCTGTCACTTTTCAAATGTATGTGCTTCTAACTACCCTCTCCCCCATCCTGTCCTCCCCTCCATTATCCCCCATATTATCCCCTCCCTCCCCACTTTCCTGTAGGGCAAGATACCCAAATGAGCACCATTCTATTTCTTAGCCAGTTCCAGAGTCTTCTGATAATTACTGCTTTATAATATATTCTAGAAGCTCTTTTTACTCACATTTATTTATTTTTAGTACTAACTTATTTTTAGGGAAATTTATTTATTTTTGGTTTGCAACAATCACTTCTGTAAATTTTAAATTTTTGTCACTTCCCTTTCCTCCCTCCTCCCCAAGACAGTATATAGTCTGGTATATGATCTACATATACATTCTGATTAAATATATTTTCACCATGGTCATGCTGTATGGAAGAATTAGAATGAATAGGAGGAACCATGAGAAAGAGGGAAAAAAAGAGAGCAAATAGTATGCTTCCAT
This sequence comes from Pseudochirops corinnae, assembly GCA_028646515.1. Taxonomy (NCBI): domain Eukaryota; kingdom Metazoa; phylum Chordata; class Mammalia; order Diprotodontia; family Pseudocheiridae; genus Pseudochirops; species Pseudochirops corinnae. The sequence continues at coordinate 937 of JAQQSV010014246.1, read as the reverse complement.
TTGCATTCAGACTCTATATTTCTTTCTCTGGATGTAGAAAGCATTTTACATCATTAATCTTTTGGAGTTGTTTTAGGTCCCTGCATTACTAGAAAGAGCTAAGTCTATCAAAGTTAATCATCACACGATATAGCTTTTACTGTGAACAATGTTCTCCTGGTTCTGCTCACTTCATGTAGCATCAGTTTACTTGTCTTTCCAGGCTTTTTCTGAAGTCTGCCTGCTGATCATTTCTTAAAGCATTATAGTATTCCATTACATTCATATACACCAACTTACTCAGCCATTCCCTAATTGATGATCATCCCTTCAATTTCCAATTCTTGGACCCCACAAAAAGAGCTGCTCTAAATATTATGTATAAATTCTACATAAATATGTTCATGTGGGTCCTTTCCCCATTTTTTATGATCTCTTCAGGATACAGCCCCAGAAGTAATATTGCTGGGTCAAAGGGTAGAAACATATTTATAATCCATTGGGCATAGTTCCAAATTGCTCTCCAGAATGGTTGAATCAGTTTACAACTCCATAAACAATGTATTAGGGTTCCAATTTTCCCTCCTCTTCTCCAGGAGTTATAATTTTCCTATCTTCTCGTGTTAGCCAGTCTGATAGATGTGATCTTTGCAGTTCTTTTTCTGGTTGCTAAGAATTGCTAATTGAAAGGATGCCTATCATTCGGGGAATGGGTAAACAAACTCTGGTATATAATTGTGATGGAATATTATTGTGGTATAAGAAGGGACAAGTGGGATGTTTCAGAGAAAGAATTGATGGAGTCTGACGGAATATCAATGTATACTTTTTAAAACTTTATTTTTTTGTCTGTGTTTTATTTAACAATATGTCTAATATGGGAACATGTTTCACGTGATTCACCTGCACAACCTATATCAAATTGCTTGAATTCTCAAAAACATGAATATAGAAGGAT
>JAQQSV010014245.1:0-12334 GCA_028646515.1 Pseudochirops corinnae | reverse complement strand
AGGTGAAGGGAATATAAATGTATATATATGTATACATACACATATGTCTATATAGGACGGTACATATGTGTATAATTACATATCTGAGTGTGTGTATATATGTGTACATAGAGGGCACAGGATCAACTGAATAGGAACAGACGATTACTTTAAAAGGTGAAACTGAGAGGTGGGAGAAGAATAGAATGAGAGGAGACAGGGAGAGACAGAATGGGGTTAATCATCTCATATAGAAGAGGCAAGGGATAACTGTTACAATGGAGGGGAAGAATAGGAAGGCAAAAGGGAATGGGTCAACCTTACTCTCATTGAATTTGGCTTAGGGAATGAATGACATACACTCTAAATTGGGTATCTTGTCCTATAGGAGAGTAGGGGGGAAGTGGATGAGAGGGGGATGATGGAGAGGAGGGCAGGTTGGAGCGGACAGTTGTTAGAAGCACACACTTTTGTAAAGGGACAGGGACAAAGTAGAAAATGGAACAAGTGCGGGCCAGGATAGGAAGCAGGGAAATATAGTTAGTGTTTCACAATATGTCCACTGTGGAGATGTTCTGTGTAACTACATATATACAGCCTGTATTGAACTGCTTGTCTTTCCAGTGAGGGTAGGTGATGAGAGAGGAAGGGAAAGAATCTAGAATTTAAAGTTCTAAAATCAAATGTTTAAAATATATATATATATATTATTATTATTATTATTTACATGCAACATGGAAAAAGATATACAGGCAGTGGGGTAGGGAGACCCATCTTGCCCTACCAGAAAGTCAGAGGTGGAATGGGGGAGGATATAGGAGAGAGTAGATTGGGGGAGGGGGGTTTACAGTGGGATTGCTGTTTTGGGGTGGTGGGTGGGGGAAAGATGGGGAGAAAATTTGTAACTCAAAATTTCGTCGAAATGAATGATGTAAACCAAAAATAAACAAAAGTTTTTAAAAAGACAAAGATAAATATAATGCCCAATAGTATATGGCAGTGAATTAGAAAGGCAAAAGCAAGTGTTACCTGTGGGAGTGGGGAAGAGAAAGAGAGAGAAAGAGATCACTGCTAACCAAAGGGATCAGAGAATGCTGCATGGATGAGGGAGAATTTGAGTTGAGCTTTCCAGGATAGGCAGGAATTCAGTGGGTAAAGATGGAAATGGAGGGCATTCTAGGCAAAGGGAACATAGGGACCAAGGAATGCAGTGTGTGTTGGAGGGAAAGGGGATCTGGGAGACAGTCAGAGTATTCCAATTTGGCTGCATCACAGAGTGCAATAAGGGGGAAGGTGGGCTGGTTGAAGACTGCAGACTGCCCTCAAGGTAATTCATGAGACCTTGAGCATGACCTGGTAGGCAACAGGGAGCAATGGTAGGGGTGGGTCTTCTATAGGTATGATAGTCCCATTAACATAAATACTCAGTAATAATAACAGATGGCATTTATATATGATGTCTTTTTATAGATATCTTCACTTGTGTGGATAAGAACCACAGGAAAACAGATTTAAAGCTGGAAGGGGGCTCAGAAGCCATCAAGTTTGACCCATCATTTCAGAGATGAGGGAACTAGCATACAGAAAGGTGAAGTGACTTCACCAGGGTCACACTGTTCATGTCTGAGGGGTGATCTGAATCCACCAACTCTGATGCCAGTGATCCACTACACCATGCTGACTTCGGGATACAGGATTATTTGGAGTACCTATTCAAGATCAAAGTACAGAGGCCAAGGGGCTGGGATGCCAAATCTCCAACACTAGGGCTCATTTCACACACACATACCTGACTCCCTGAGCAAGAATAAAAGAAGTGCCAGTAAGCGCTGTTTACTTGCTGGGGTGAGGGCCAGACCATATTCAGGATGACAACGATATATTTTCCAGGCTGCGATCAGACTCACTCTCACTTTCTGCTCTCTCTCCCTCTCAAGAGCAGAGATATTTCACCTAGTGATAAGTATGGCAATAAAGTCATAGTCAAAATAGTTTGGGCAGTCTCCTACAGAAGGAAACAGAGACTAGTCAGGAGGATATTCTAATACTCAAGGAAAATCATTAAGCATCACTGAACTACATTCAAATTCTTTCCCTAGCTAGTCAGGCTCCCTATGCACCTGGGTGAGTCATAACCAAAGCATCAGTTAATTCCCACTCCTGACTGTCAATGGTAGCTTTACTTTCTCAGCCATCCAAACTTCAGGCTCATAGGTGACTCCTCTCTTTCCCCAACTACCATTCACTAAGTCCTATTGGTTCTTCCTTTATAACATTCCCACATCCATCTCTCTTTTCTATTCTCACTGCCCCCACCATCACCTAAAGCCTTAATGACTGCAAGAGCTTCCTAAATTGTTCAGATTTCTCTCCTTCATTTCATTCATCTCTCCAGCATACCAGTGCCACATTAATATTAAAGTACCACTTTCTTCACATCTTTTCTTCAATAAATTCTCATTGCTAAAGAAAAGAAACTTAGAATCTTTAGCTTGCCATTCAAGGTCCTCCACAGAGTGCCCTTAACCAAAAAGAGTATGATTATGGAAGAAGCTGCATACTTGTAGTTTAATAGCGGGACTTTCCCTAGGTAAAATGATTTGGGCTATTAATTTCAAACTCCTTTTACCAAACCTTTTATTAAAACAATTACCTTTTGCTATCTCTACACTTCATATACAGAGAGAATGGCCAAAAGACAAGTTAGCAAAGGGAGAAAGATGAAAAAGAAGGGATGACTCCTGAATAACAAGGGAAGCAAAACAAGAGGTAATGTGGAAGAGTGGAGAGGATTCCTGACAGTCAGAGGATCTGAGTTCGAATTTTATCTCTGACACAACTGTGACCTTGGAAAGATCGCTTAACCTCTCTGGGCCTCAATTTCTTATTCTGTACACTGCAGTCAGACAGTCTCTTCCACCTTTTAATCTGTGACCCCGAATGTCCCATTACTCCGCAAAAGGATCTCTACTCCGGCCTTACGGATCTGCTTATTTTCCCTCCCTGCAGACAATACACATTCCTTTCCTCCTTGTGTTCCTTCGCTCAGGTAGTTCTATCACTTGCCTTCCATAGCACTCTCTTCTCCCTCTATCTATCTGATCAAACCCTACCTACCAAGGCCTAGTTCTAGTTCAAGAAAAAGCCTTCCCAGAACATTCAGACCATAACAGTTGCTCCTTCCACTGAATTCAAAGTACTCATCTGTACCGCTTCGGAGGGATCACTGAGTAGTAAATGAGAGGGTACGGGGTTGAAACGGGGTGTGTGTGAGATATTTCCAGTGGGGTACAATGGACAGAGCACCGGGGCTCAAATCTGGACTCTCAATGACCACCTGTATAACCCTGGGCAAGTCACTTAATCCTTCACAATGAAGGGAGCAGACTAAATGACCTCCAAGGTTCTTTCTAGATCTAAATCAATGGTCCCACATGACTGGCACTAAATCACCCACAGTCCACTTCCAAGCTACTCATAAAGCGGGTTTGTGTTCCAAAGGTTTTTTCTTCAGATGTTTAGAATTTGAACATATTTTCCCACTGAAACAAAAATATTAAGTGGTCAGTTTCTTATTCAGTCTCAAAAGTCTAATTTAACTTACAGTGCAGCCAAATCATAAAAAAAAGCCTGTTTAGAAAAATGGACAGGGTTTCCAGCTTACAGAGCAGGATCAAATCCCACCCCCCAAGCCCCTGCCCAAAACAGGACACATGCTAGGCAATGGGAAAGGGGATTTTCCTAGCTTTAAGTCAGTATACTGGCTCCCCTGGGGAGGAAGACTTCTGGGACAGAGGCCTGGATAGGCACGCACGACAGAATAAGATTCTGACAGCTGAGGAATGAAGATTCCTCCTGCTAAAGAGGAGGGGAAAGCAGGGAGAGGAAGAAGTAATGCAGACAGGTGGGATGGGTTGGTTTGAAAAGTGAGGGACTACACAAACAAGTCAACTGGGGGAGGGGTGAAGGGAAGGGGAAGTGGGAATAGTTCAGCCAGCAGGGTGGAGATAGGAGGAAAGGAAATTCATGGTTCAACATCAGGGCCATCCCTGAATTCAGAGGAAAGAGGGGCTGCAAAAAGAAGTTAGCTAGAGGAGAGAGGAAAGAGGGCAGGAAGAGGAAAGCCTCAGGAACTGATGAGATCTAGAAATGGAAAAAAAAAAATCTTAGACGTGATCTAGAACAACTCCCTCATTTTTCTATGAAGAAACTGGAGGCTTGGAGAGTTTAACTGATCAATGTGTAGTACACACAGGATTCCAGTCTAGGCCCACTGACTCCCAATTCTGAACACTTTTCACTACACCACTGGTTAAGATCTAGAGAAAGAAATGGGCCAGACCAAGTCAGGCTCCAGCTTGAGAGAGTAGGGCTACCTAAGGGAAACAGAATGGCAGAAATAAACAGCCAGGAGTGTTTAAAAGGAAGAAACATTCCTGGAAATGGGACAGAGAAGAGGGAGGGCAAGTTCATACTACCAGATGGGGTAACTATTCACATTCAGGTCAAACACTGCTAAGCCAGTCTTCCCATAATGCCTCATGCCATCTCCTGCACCATCCTCCTAAAGAGGCATTTCACTTGGTGTATAATCTTGTTTCCCCGAGACCTGAGACAGAAGGAATCAGGCATCACATTTTTTATGTATTCCTCATAGAACCTAACACAATGCTGTGCTCAATAAATGTTTGTTGAAAGAAATAAAGGAACCCAGCCTTCTCCCTAGAATCCCTGAGGACCTCATCAGATACACATGGTGTATAGATGTACAGTGGCCCCTCCCAGTTTTCTGAGAAAAGAAAATCACACCAACCTTCACCTTCATTTGTCTGCTTGTTCTCCTTCTCTTAAGCCAGGTTTGGGGGATCTGGCAATGAAAATCTACTTTCAAGGTATTAGGGGTAACATATATGGGTGTGTGTGAGATATACACACATATACACATACACACACGATGCACCTCCCAGAGTTCTCAATTTTTTTTTCATGACAAACCCTAACCACAGAAACCGACTGACAATTCTAAAAGTTTTGTTACTGTTGCCATTTTTAAAGTCAGGGAGCAGTGGTTGATAGATTAAGCGGAAACTATCAAAAGGCTTCTCAATAACCGGTAGGGACCTCAAAGGTCCAATTCTCATATGCACTAGAGAAGTGGGCAAGTAGGGAAGGATCATCCCAGAAGGAACAACCACCAAAAGACCCAACCTGCCTATCTATGCACGTGCTCAGAGTCCCCACTAGCCAAGAAGCCAGATGATCTAGCCAAGACTTTGCTATCAGACGGGCTTGAAGGCAAGGGAGGAAATGTGCCCCTTCCCTTAGGAAAGATGGAACTCTTGGCAGGAACAGTCAGTCATTCCTCCTCCCTTCCGGCGCTGGCAAGTCACTGATTTCCTCCCCATCCCTAGAGAGTAACTCCAGCATGTCCAAACCCTGCAGGGACGTAAACTGAAGAGTTCACACTGCCTGTCACCTGCACAGTCGCTGTCCTTGTGGTCACCTACTTAGGTGAGCCGGTGCTTTCTAGATCCGGGGCCAGATACTGCTCAGAAAGGCTAGTCAGGAAGCCCAGGCAGGCTAGACCAGCGAAGTGACCTTATACCAGCCATGTCCTGGCTTCCTGCGCTCCTACAAGCAGCCCCCTCCCACGACATGAGAGACCACAGGCACCCCCTTCTCCTCGAAGCCCTCCCCGATCTCCTCAGAATTCCCCAGAGTTCTCTGCTTGGTCTTTGGCTCGCTTCATTCACTTATCTGTGCACGTGCAGCATCTCCCCTATGGAACACACCTTCCTCAGGAGCACGGCCATTCCACTCTGCATCCTCAGAGACGAGCACAGCCCTTCACAAGCAGCATGTGTCTAATATCTCTCGGATCCGATTTTCTCCCCAGGCCCCCTTCCTTTCACACTCACTTCAAGCCACTTGGCAACGGAGGGTCAATTCACAGAACTGACGCGGGAAGGGGGCGGGAGTAACCGGGGAAACGGGGAGGCTTTGGGCCAGAGACACCCCAACTTCGTCGTTCCCTGTCCGGGACTCAACAGCCGCCTTCCCCCCTCCTCTAGCCGCGGAGGCAGCTCTCGTGCCGGCAGCCCCCGGTCCTCCATCCATCCCGGCACTCTGGGGTGTGTCCCGGGGATGCTCTGGGAGAGCATCGGGGCGGGAGGGTCACGCCCCAGGCCCCATGGGGAAGCCTCTTCCCCACCATGCGAGCGTGACCTCTTAACTCACGCAGGGGTGAGCGAGAGTCCGGCTTAGCAGCCGACGACAGTGGCCTCCAGGAAGGAGCCTGGCCCGGGGGGTGTGGGGTAAGTGGGCAGCGGGGTCTGGGGCAGAAGCCAAGAAGCACGTGGGACCTGAGACGAGGCTTCCCGGCAGACGCCCGCCGCCCCCCTCCCCCGCGCACACACGCACAGGTGAGATGCAGAATCCGGGCACGGGGGGGAGGGGAGGGAGAAGGGAGGGGGCAAAGGGGCGGGGGCGTAAAGGGCTTCCCGCGCCCTCCCACCCTCGCACCCGGGGCGGCCCGCGGCGTGCCCGCCCGCCCGCCAGCCTCCCTCCCCGGCCCGGCCCGGCCTGGCCCCTGCCCAGCCTCACCAGCATCGCCAGCAGCAGCAGCCCGAAGCGACACCCACGGCCCGCCCGACCCATCGCCGCCGCCGCCTGCTCCGCCAGCCTGCCTGCCAGGTGCCCTCCCGGCCCGGCCCTGGCCCCGGCCCCGGCCCCGGCCCCGGCTCCGGCTCCCGCTCCTCCAACGGCCGCGGCCGCTGCCCTGGGCCCCGCCCCCAGCGCCCTCGAAGTTCCCGGTGCCACGTCTGGAGAAGCATGCGCACTGCGCCGGGCAAGGCGAGCCGGAGGCGGGGAAAGGGGAGAGGGGGAGAAGTGCATGCTGGGGATTGTAGTTCCCGAAGGCGGGGTCGGAGAAACGGGACGGATCCCAGCCAAGGACTACCGTCCTGGCAACTCGAGGGCAGTCCAGAGCCCTGATCTTGCGTGGGTGGGTTGAGAGGGCTTCTAACGTGGAACTTCCCGGCGTCCACTTGCCTCCTCCCCCAGATGGTTCTGGGGTTCGGAGAGGAAGGGTTGTTCTGGGGGAGGTGGTCGTGTATCCCTGGGGCTGGGCGCGACCAGAGTTTTTTCTGCAGAGCTCCTCGCCTTACCCTCTGGTTAGGAACCTGCCTTCCCAGGCAAGTACTGACAGTGTCGACAGTGTCTTTATCCCTCTGCCCCTCAATAATCTAGAGCTCAGAGCTGAGGGGAAGCTTAAAGTCCAGACCCTCCAATTTTCTCAGACCAAGACGTTGAAGCTCATCATCATTATCAGTCACTAGCGTGTGTGTATATATAGCCAAAGCACCTTACTTGTGTTCTCATTTGATTCTCAGAATAACCCTGTGAGATTAGGTGCTGTAATTGTCTTCATTTTACAGCTGAGAAAACTGAGTCAGACAGACGTTAAGTGATTTGCAAGGGTCTGAGGAAGGATTCGAAGGCATGCCTTCTTGCCTTCAGGTCCCGTGCTCGATCATCTGTGCCATCTAGCCCAAGTGACTTGTCCCAGGTTAAATGACTAAGTTCTTAGTGGAAGAGCCAGTACCCAAACTCCAGAGCCAATACCCTTTCAATTCTACAAGTCTCCAAAATGAGAGGCACAATTAAGGATGAGCAGCATTTTTTAAAACTCAAAATCTGGACACTTGATGTGATATGAGATATTCTTTTTGTAAAGCCTCATTCTTAAGTCACATTCTTTTTCTCAAAACAGACTGTTCTGGAAAATCCAGGAAGGATAATATTATGGCACTGTCTTTAAGGTCCCTTCCAGCTATAATAGTCCATGATTCTAATTCACCTAGCACATCAGAAGAGAAACTGAGGTGATTCTACAAGAAAGCAAAGTTAGGAACCTGCCCTGGTGGGGGCAGCAGCACTGACCTGTGCCTCTGCCTGTAAGGATATATGCCCAGGATGCTAAGTTATTGAGCAAATCATACAGGAACTCTGGCTAGTGTGTTCCCCAACCACTCTTTTCCAAAAACAGGTGCCTGTCACCATGCCTCGCCTGCCTAACCTCCATCCTACTGTTCACCCTGCTCCTCCTTAGGAAGTCATAGGTGGACAAGGTCATACTCCAGAGGTAATATATCCAGCCCTCTCATTTTAAAGATGAGGAAATTGAGACCTAGAGAGTTCAAGGAACTTGCTCAAGATCACAAAGCTGGTATGTTGCAGATCCAGAATTTGAACCCATGACTGTTCTTTTTCTGACCTTCTACTGCCTCTACTTTGCATCTCTTTTGTTACCTGTAATATCCTGTCCTGCATGACAATTCTTCTAATATATGATAGTATTTGTGTTGTACAGTATCGTACTGTAATATTTGCGTACTTGTCTTATTTTACCTACCTGATGGTGGCCGTCAGGTTTTGCTTCATGGAAGAGGTGACATTTGGAGAAGTCAGAGAATGGAGTGTGCACAGGGGCAGGGGACAGTGGGCCTTCGATTGGGCAATCGGGTGATCACCAGTGACCTACACCAGAGCAGATTCAATCAAGTGTCATCAGAGTGCAAAGGATGGAAGAGTGAGAAGACAGAGAATAAACAAAAGCAGGAGCATCAAATATTCTAATAAGAAGTCTGGTGTGGTGGGAAGGGGGGAGGGAAGGGTAACAGCTGGGAGGAGGGGATAGCACTGAAAATGGGGAGCAGAGTAATGAAGGGTTCTATCATGTTAGGAAGGACGCTATTGAAAAGACTGACTACAAGAAGCAGGCTGAGGAGGAAAGCAAGTGAATTCAGAAGATACTGATGAATTGGGAGAAGTGGAAAAGGGAGAGGAATGGAGGCATTTTTAGGAGTGAAGAGCAGCTTCTCCTGCTTATAGATTATGAAATCCTGAGCATGAAACCAAAGGCCTTATTAGAGACACAGGCATGTTGCTGTTTTTAAAATCATTAATATCACTGAAAGCAGGGATTTCCAAAAAGAAAGATAGCTTTAGGAAGTGTTAACAATGTTGTCGTCTGAGATTAAGAAGATAATATATAAGAATGGATTAAGATTAATGTATGAGGCTTAAACGCTAAGAATGTTAAGTTTCTAGCCGGGGACAGAATATTCCTAACAAGGGCAGGAAAAATACCTATTTGCCTGGCATCTAGGAAATCTGAGATGATGTTAAAGTGAAATTGGAGGGGGAGAGAGAAAACTGACTTTGTATAGCCAATTAAGATGCTTAATAGTTTGTGAGACACAAAAATCTTAGAAAGGAGCCAGGAATAAACCCTATGACCAGAGTTATATATAGATATGTGAAAAATGGGCAAACGGGCAAGATGAACAAGAAGCCCCAACACAAGGAGGTAAATTTGACCTAGCCACTGTCACTGAGGTGCTGGAATGGAGCTCTGTACCAGAATGTCAGTTTGGACGTCTATACTTTATGTGAAAGGAATAGAATAGATAGAAGGGGGGATGGGGTGGAATAGCAATATGTTTAGGCAAAGATGAACAAGAGAGAAATAGAAGAGACTCTGCCATGAAATTATAGACAACCTGGACAGAAGGAGGAAATAAATATGGCATGTAGAAAAGTTACAGACTTGGCTTGGAGGAATGGTATGGTGGTAATGGAAGAATGTTCATTACCCAGACATTTGGAGTTCTTCCTCTTTCTAAGCCGAAAACAGAGCAGCTAAATATGTGTGTAGATACATATATACATGCATACATACATACTTATACATATATATATATACACATATACATATACAAATACATTAACTTGCCTTAATGATAAATCTATTCTTTGAAAGATATAGTGAGATAAGGGGTACTGTTTTGGTGATTCTCACCAACAGAGAGGAGCAGGTTACAAATATAGAAACTATAGAAACCTTGAAGGGAAGGGACCATTTCATATTAGATCTATGATAAAGAGGGGAAAGTTGGATATAATCTTACACGCACCCTAGATTCTGAAAGTGTGCATTTCAAAAGGCATAGAAAAAAGAAAAGTAACGTGATGGTCTAAGATGATAAAGGCAGAATCATCTTAATAGAGAGAGGAGGCTTTCAAGAATGTAATTCTGAAGAGGGGAACAGAAATAAATTCCATTGGAGAAAGAAAAAGGTTATTTGTCTCAAGGACTACAGAGATTTATCAAATTAAAATTTTTTAAAGGTATATACTGAAGAAGGAAGCAGCTGGACATGGTGGCACTTTCCTGTAATCCATGCTACTAGGGTGGTGAGACTAGTAGATCACTTGAACTCAGAAAATCTGAGCTGCTGAAGTCAATTGAGGATACCAAGGAAGTCCAGAACCAATATAGTAAACCCCTGGGAGTGAGGGGGAGCAGTATAGCATGCTCCCTGAGGAGGGCTGAGCAAGCTCAGGTCAGAACCGGAACAGGTCAAAGTTTTCATGACAGTCAGCAGTGAGATCAGGTCCGTAAGCAGTTGCCTACTTTCAACCTGGAGAAGCTAGGTCAAGATGAGAACAAAAAAAGAAAAAGAAGGAGGAGGAAGGAGAAGGAGGAAGAGGAGGAGATGGTAATGATGATATCGAAAGCACATAATATAGAACGCCTACATGAGAGTGACATGGTCCTGTAAGGATGGTGTCAGGAGCAATAAAGCTTCAGATAAGCCCAGTCTAGAAATGAATGCTAGAGAGAGGGAGAAAAAAATAGAGTAAAATAAAAGTACCCAGCAGAGAACAAAAGAAGACCTAGAAGGAAGCAGAGAAAAGCTGGGTTGCTTTGAAAACAACGTGTAAGGTTTATGACAATAGGCTTTCGTGAAATGGAAATTTATTGTTTTGTATTGAATCCTCTCATGTTCTGCTGTGTACATAGACATGTTTTCCCGCTCATTTTGTATTTAAGTTTAAAATTATTTAAAAATAAAAAAAAAAAATGAATACTAAAGCTTCTTTTTTTTGAGATAAAGGGGGGTAGGGGGAGAGAATCAAAGAAGGAATAGGATTGCTATCAGGATAGATGTGACAATTGTACCAAAAAAGGAAGAGAAAACATAACTATTCCACACCTATTTTGCTTCAATTTTCTATGCCAAGGAAAATGACTTTGGAAGTGGATGAAACAAAAATTGTTAGCAGAAGCGTGAAGCCCTAGATAAAGAAGATAGTAAGAGAATTCTATTTCTGAAGGAATCAGTTAATCAACATTTATTAAGTGCCTACAGTGTACCAGGCTCTGTGCTGAGCTTTGGGGATACAAAAAGAGACAAAAGACAGCCTCGACACTCTGGGAGTTTACAATGTAATGGGGGAGACAACATGTAAACAAATATATGCAAAGCAAGCTATATACAGGATAAACAAGAAATAATTGAAGAGGGGCGGCTAGGTGGCTCAGTGAATAGAGCACTAGCCCTGGAGTCAGAAGGACCTGAGTTCAAATCTGACCTCAGACACTTAACACTTACTAGCTGTGTAACCCTGGGCAAGTCACTCAACCCCAATTGCCCTGTCTTCCCCCCCTCCAAAAAGACCAAAAAAAAATAATTGAAGAAATTATAATTCAGAGGGGTCGAAGAAGCGTTCGTGTAGAAAGTGGGGTTTTAGTTAGGGCTCAAAGAAAGCCAGGAAGTCAGTAGATGGAAATGAGGAGGGAGAACATTCTAGGTATGGGGAACAGCCAGAGAAAATGCTTAGGGTTCTGGCCAATAGTCTGTATACTCCAGAGAAGACTGAGGACAGACAATTGTCTTCAAGTAGTTAAAGAGTATGATGTATAAAGAGGAAAAAGATTTGTTCTCCTTTTCCACGGAGGGTAGAGCTAGGTTCCATAAATAGTACCTAAAGAAAAGCAGATTGAGGTTTGAGAAGAAAGGATGAACAACAACAGGTCTGATATGAGGGGAACTTCTTAACAAGACAGCCATCAGAGCAGAACGGGAAGGTAGGGGTTCTCTCTGACTGTGGGATGTTAAGCAGCAGACGTCCGCTTATTAAGCCAAGTGAGGGAGGGAATTCTTTGTCAAATGTGCTGTCCGAAGTTCCTCCTGACTCTATGATTCTATGGTTCAGCAGCAATAAGAGAAAAGGTTGTACTGAGAGAGGAGCATCTCCATTCTTACCAGTGAAAGAGTTATGAATATTAATTAAGCCCAGGGTGTTTGTGGGTAGAAGAAATGGAGTGGAGAAGAAGGTCATTAGAATGAAGCACTGGAAGGTCATCGTATTAGAAGTGACATTAGCATGGATATTGAAGTCCCTGAGGATGCTATTAATGAAATATTTATCAGAACTAGGACAGTGGTTTTAGATAAATCAAATTTGTGTATAATGGAGCAGCTTTATATGTATATATATATATATA
>JAQQSV010014244.1:0-12334 GCA_028646515.1 Pseudochirops corinnae | reverse complement strand
AGAGAGAGAGAGAGAGAGAGAGAGAGAGAGAGAGAGAGAGAATTTCTCTCAGCAAGCATCAGAAGGCTAGGCTACTGCTGCTGGACTGGAATGTCCGTGGAGAAAGTGATTTTGATTTTGAGAATGGAGCTACTGAAAACTTTCAAGGGGCCAGCTGGAGCTGCTGAGGTCTTCCAAGGACCAGCTGAAGCTGCCAGAGGAAGCCTGACTGTGGTGTTGGTACTTTGTTTGTGGCTTTGTTATGCCTTGATTTCCCAGGAATAGAGACTGTGAAGAATTTAAGGTGGACTGGACACTGTGAGCTTCAGTGTGGAACAGGAACTGCACAGAGAGCTGGACAAGGAACTGGGAGCTGTCTGCCTTTGAGCTCAGGTGGCAGTTGGTTAGATTTGAGTGGGAGCTGGGACCATGGAAAAGGAGCCATGGAAGCTGAAAGCCTGTCCTGAGTCAAGATGAAAAAACCTTTCTGTGAATACTGAGTAGTGACTGATAAAATTGTAACTTACCTGTGACCTAGGGGTAGATGGCTTGTGTGTTTTCCACTACCCCTTAAGAGAGTACTGAGTAGTAACTGATATTATAACTTAATTGCACCCCAGGGGTAGAGAACTTTGACTAGTGTACTTTGTGTCCCTTAAGGAGGCCTTGGATGAGTGAGTTAAGGATTAAGGAGGCTCTCCTCTCTTTAAGACTCATTGAATTAAGGACTTAACTAAATGATTGATTGCCTAAATGAATGTACCTTGTTTAAAGAGAACCATTGAATGATTGAGTTACTAAATTATTGCATTACTGAATAATTGTACTTTGTTGAAAACTATGTGACCACTTTGGTAAGAACTATGTGGCTATTTTAGTGATAAGTTGTTGAGTTGTGACATGTTGAATGCTGTATTTTTTATTTTCTTTGATAGGTTGTAACATTGTGAATGCTGTACCTTGATTTTCTGTGAATGTTTTGCTTTGATTTGTTATTGAATAGAGTGCTCACTATACTATGTAATCAGAACCTTGAAAGCTTCACAGCAGCAGTTCTCTGGAAAGCAGCTCATGCTTGGTTTTACAACCTCTGAGGTGAAGTTTTGCTTCGAGGCTCACTTTGGGAAGAGTTGTGTGTTTTGGCCAGATGAGACTCTGGGTGACTATTGAGCCCTCCAGCTTCGAAAACCCAGATGTTGGTGCTTCTCTCTCTGGTATCTGACACTGTATGTATGTAATGGTCAGACAGCTAGAAGCCTGTCTGTTGAATTATGTTATTTTCTCTCTATTTTTTGTCTGCTTGTAATTTCTGTTTGTATTTTCTGAAGTTCAGGGTGCTGACTTTTCCCCCTGAACTAGGTAAATGATATATGTTTGATTAAAGTAAGATTGTTAACCCTTTTTGAGTTGCTTTCCTTTAGAAAAGAAGACCAAAGAACCTGTGCTGGCAGCTATGCTGGATATGCTAGGGTACTTACTGCTACAGAGGGAAAGGGTGAAGACTAAGAGAGGAAAAGCATACCAAAGCTACTAAATCTTCTAATAGTCATCTCTTAATCTTATACTTTTTAAGGGTATAGGTGGACACACATTTTATTCCTTAGAATAGAAAGTATGCTGGCATCACTTAGAACAACATATATAATGATATCTTACTGTGTTAGAGAATGAATATCATTATTTAATAAAAAAAAAAATAAAGGGAGGCTGTCACCACTCTGGTAGAAAATAAAAGTGACTAGTGAGGAATAACCTTCTCTTTCTGGAAGATTCCTTTGATGTGCTGTCATTGGCAGAATAAGCATTATACACTTATAATAAACAACAGAAGAGTGAGTGTCGCAAAAAAATAAAATTGAAAACAACAATGATGTTGAACACTCATAAATCTGCTAGCAGGCTTAGGACTCCTTCACATGCCTCCTCTTGACAGGAGGTGGTATGATGGGATATGTTTTTGTGAATCCTTTGAAGATGTCACGAAAAAGCATCCGACTCTACTGGCATTTGAAGAGCCACTTCAGGGCTCTATAGCTGGATTTCCAAATGCTGTTAAATGCTGCACAGTGAATGGGAAATTTGGTTTCAAAGTCACATTTGGAGTGAGAAAGAGCATGTTTGCAAAGCTGGCAAAAGTCATCCTTGTGATGAGATTTGGGCCACCGAGGGACTCCTATGCTGCCAGTCTCTTTGTTCTCCCCCCATTTGGCATCTTTCCTGAACTGCTCCAGATCACAGTGATGTGAGAGTCCCCCATGATTAAGGGACCTTGTGTGCAGGTGGCCAGGTGCCAGGTTCTTTTCTTTCATTTTTATTAGCCCTTCACCTCCAAACAACAGATGCTGGGGTGGCTAAGGGAGAGCTGTTTTCAGTAAGTGAAGCTAAGGGAGACCTCAGTGGATGTGGAAGATATACACAAATTAGCTGACACTTCCAGACTTGTTTGGAGCTTAGATAGAGGCTACTGTAATTGGCTACCAGTGTTCAAATTCACTGGTCTCTAGGTACTTTCTTTAGGGCCTGAGGGAATTTCACGACAGCATGAAAGTAAAACTTCCAGTTGGCCCAGGCAAGTCAACCTAATTAAAAGGCACAGAGGGCATTGAATCAGGAAAGGTCTATTTATTGTATTCTTTGTCTCCTTCCTCTAGCTCTGATTTGAGCTTTTGATAGAGGAAGTTGGACCTGCTTTTATCCTGATGGAGCTCCTCAGAGCCAAATAAACCTGCGTGCTTTGTGGAAACCGAACACTGAAATGCCCACTAGTTTAACTTGATAGTTGGCTGTCTAGATTTCTCTGCTTTCTTGGGCATGTCACCACTTTGACTATCTCTTTTTAAGGGCTTTTCATTTTTGTATTTCAATTTTTAATCTTTAGCCAGTGAACAGAAAGGCACCAAGTGAATTTGCAGATTGGGATAGACTTTCCTCTAATGTTCAATTTTATTTGTCTAGATTATTCCTCAGTGTAATTGTACATGGAAAGAGTCCAGGCCTTTTTGGAAAGTGCATTAACTTTTTTAGACTGCTCTTATAGTGGCTACAGAGGGGATTTTCTAAAGGGCCCCTTGGTAGTATGGAGGAATACATGCACCTCAAAAGGGCCTGATTTGCTCTTAAGGAGTAACTTACCTAGCAAGAGAAGATGTCTAATTAGAAGGGAAAAAAAATAAACAGAAAATAGCAATCCTTTTTCAGATGAAAACACTGAGACATTTTTTTCCCCTTGTATGTATGTGCATGTGTGTGTATGTATGTACGTATGTGTGTGTGTTAGAGAGAAAAAGAGAAGAAAGAGCGAGGGAGAAAGAGAGAGAGAGAGAGAGAGAGAGAGAGAGAGAGAGAGAGAGAGAGAGAGAACAAAGTACCTAACCAAATTTGCTTTTCAAAGAATAGCCAGGATGCTGAGAACAGGGAAGTTTTCTAATTAGAATGTAATTCCTGAAACCTCTGATGGTGTCTTTACCCTACTGAATATGGAAATTTCAAGTCTCTTCTGTTAATTAACTCGATTCACTAACATTCTGAGGGACATGACTCCTGACTGCTAATCTTTGTACCACCCTTCCAAAGCAGTGGGTCAGCGGAGCTTTCAGTCCTCTATTTGTTCACCCTGACTGACTTTGTTCAGGCACAGGGAGCGCCAAGTAAATAGCCTGCTGACAAGCATTCCTCTTTGGTTTTTGCTTCTTTTCCCTTTTAAATTATTTCATTTGTTTTGCCAACATGCCTGCTTTTTTGGCACACCTGCTTTCCTCCTTAGATTGTGTTAGTTCTTTTCTCAGAATCAATTGTGAGCAGCTTGCAACCAAATGCCTGATTAAAAAGTTAGCAGACCTTGAGTGCAATTACTTCAGCTCTATAGCATTCAGGCATTAAACCCAGTGTTAATTGTTTCCCATTTTTGTAACGATCCTTATAATAGGATAAAAACAGAAGAGATCATTTCTTGTAGTTAAAACAGCAGAAAATAAAGACATTCCTTCTGATTAATCATTGCAATATGAAATTAAACACAATCATGAGTAAATAACTCAAGGCTGGATATGGATGCCGCAAAAGTTGCCATTCTTACTCTGAAACATATTTGCAGAGTGGCAATACAACATAGTCTTTGCTTCCTTTTTTATTTTTTAAAGATAATTATATTGCCAGGCACTTTTAAAGTCAGTGGTGGTCTTTTTTTTTTTTTTAAAAAAAGATTTTCTTTCTATTGTTCCTAATTCTTCTTAACTAATGTTTAACGTTGCTATCAAAGTGGGCAGTGGATAAACTGGCAAATTGTTGAGAATAGGAAACACCTAAAGTTGCACATGGAGCATGCTTTTTAAGGGGAAAGGAGGAATTATTTACAGCAAATACTTCCAAAGGATTATTTCTTTAACTGTAAGGAGAAATATGGAGTGAAAAGTTTTATTCTAATGAAAATTGAGAACACCACTTTTTTGTTATTACATATAAGTATGTGAATTTTGAAGTATCTTAATTTCTGATTTTGGAATTTGTCTAGCTATATATGAATTAAAAAATGTTTGAAGCTACTTTCTATTTTTCCTAGTCTTATCTCTCTATGGATATAATCCTTTTGGTTCTTCAGATTTTTCCTGAACTCTCATTCTTAAGTTCCATTTAAAATCTAAACCTCATTAATTGTTGAAGAAACAACTGAACAGACTCCCAATCTTTACAGTTATGATGGTGACTATGAATCCATATAGTATAAGAGTCACAGATATGAAACCTTACATTTCCTGAAAAAAAAAGTTATTACAAAAAACTAAAAGGCATCTAATTTTTCTTTCTAAAACTAAATTGATGGGAATATATTTTAAAATTATATGATATTTATGTGTATTACATCATTCCATTTCAGCTATATAGAGATAAGGACTAGACCTTTGATATCAGTAGTGCAGGAAAGTCCCAGGTGAGGAAACTCCTTCTACTAATATACATTGGCAGCTTCTCTGCAACTCATGGTCTGAGAAGTTTGCTTAGAGCAGTGAGAGGTCATCACTAGTCATTTTGTGACAGAGATATGTCCTGTCCCAAGGTTTTCTGGTTTTAAGGTCAGCTGTTTATTTCCTACTTCATTTTCCACTATGGAACTAGGTGGAAGCTGCATGGGCTAATCTTTTGGTAGAATAGGGAAAGAACCTTTTCTCACCTTTAAAGTCTTTCTGCATTTCTGTTGCTACATCAAGATGAATCTCTAAGAGGTCTATAAGAGAGTCAGATAGGTAAGAATCTGATGAGAAACTGGAGGCAATTATTGCCCAGTCTTCCTCAGAGAATGAGTCTGTAGATGAGCCAGCTTTAAGGGAAGCTTACAAAGTAATATGGTTTTAGGAGACTATATCTGGATTAGAGGATATTTTTGAATTAGGAAATTCCTACTGCTTGTCCTTAGGGACTAAGGATGGCTAAAGATAAGGAAATAACTGAGAGGAAAGAAGAAGGAGCTATGTAAACTATATTCCAGACCAGATGTTCCCAAAGTGGATGATACTGACCCCTTGGGAGTACTGGAATGATCCACAGGGGTGGTAGTAGCCTCAGGTGCAATTGGGGGGGATTGAATAAAAGTAAGGGGGTGGTGAAAGCATAAGGAAAGAACAGAAGAAAAATTTGAAAAACCAATTATTCATACATGTTTCATCTATTGTGTAACAGAGTTAAAGTTGTAGTAATTACATTATTTTCCAAATAAACTCACGCAATGCCAGTTCTAACAAATCAGATCAAGTCTGCTGGCAGTTCTTAACATGCAAGTGTTAGAAGGTGAGTGTGTCATGCATTATTGGGAAGGCCAGCATGGATTGGTAGGAAAATGTGCATGTAATGACTTGTTTACAATATGATAATATACAGTTACATTATGCAGTATTGTATCATCAAAATTTTAATGTAGGAAAGCCCCACACAAATTTAAAATAAATCATTAAATTTAAGATGCATCATTTAAAAATATATACTTGCATATGTATATATAGATATATAATATTTTTAAATGATGCAATTTTTAAAATAAACATTGAAGAGTTAAACAAGGTAGAATTCCAGGGGGCCACTGAGTAATTTTTTTTTAAAAGGGGGCAGTAGACCCAATAAGTTTGGGACCCTTTTCTCTTGATCCTCCCTTTCCTTTCATTATTCTGTCTACTATGTTGGTTATGGATCCATGATCCTATTGAACAAACTGGTAGTTGGTCTGATGAAAACTGTTCTGAAAAATGCTTATGTACATCATGGATTTAAAGCCCCAAAGTTGAATGTGTAATTCTTCCCCTCCCCCTAAAACACTCACAGTTTGGATTCTCTTTTCCTGCACAGTGCCTCCTTAAATCCTCATGAACTCTGTCTTACTATCAGTTGGGAAAGATAAAGTATAGATGTAAGATTCATGAGATTTTGCCCTTCCAATAAAGTAAGAGTTGCCTATCACAATTTTCCTATAAAGCAGAATTGGTTAGCTGCCATGTTTGATCAGTTATCGCTTAAACCACAAGGCCTCAGAAAAACGCGTAGATTTTCATATCTGTGATCTGTCAAAGTTAAAGATCAAACAGGATGTCTGAGCTGCATTCTCTGTGTGATTTGTCAATCTGTGAAGTCTGAGATAAGATGCTTTTTACAGACATTAAGTTCTATGATTTATTCCAGGAAAGATAACACCTTAAATCCCAAAGTACCATCTATTTACATCCATATGTCAGATGGGGACATGTACTAGATCAGAACTATTTTCTGATGTGAGAAGCATTACACACCATTTTTATGAAGTTAAGTTGTTCTTGGAAATGTCGGAAGTGTTTTTGAGACTTATGTAAATGCATTGGTTCCCAACCAATGAGCCAAGTACCCGAAGGATGCCAAGGAGTTATTGCAAAGGGTCCGAGAATCTTTATATGCACTATATCATTATTTTTATCTTTATTTAGTGCCAACAAAACATATAGTGTGACTCGATAAGTAACAAACATATATTCTGTAGACTGAATATTCTTGAACTTACACGTGTTACTATTTTCTAAGGTATATAGTTGCTATTATTCTAAGGTATGTAGTTGCTATTATAGTTTTAAAGTGTCACCCGATTTATAGTCATTTTTTTGTCAATCAGTGGATGCTAATAATATAACTACTACCATAGCTAGTCATTTTACTTCTTTGAGTCTCAGTTTTTTCATCGGCAAAATGAAGAGGTTCTGATGACTAGATTGCCTTCAAGGGTGCTTTCAAATTCTTAATCTATTGTTCCATGTGATACCTCTAAGTTTTTTAAATGTTAAAAGATGTCTCATTCAATGAGATTGAATATTAATGTGGATAGATGTCATTCTTATGATATGTTAAAGGCTATTTTTTTTCTAATTTTGACTTCATTGAATCACAGACTTTGAAGGAGTCTAAGAGGTCATATAGTCCACCCTTTACCTGAAATATAAATCCTTTTCACTATCACATTACTGTCAATTGAGCATACAGCATCTCCTTGAGGAGCTCAAGTGATGAATAAGTTTACTATCTCCTGAGACTTCCCATTCTATTTTTGGAAAGTTTTTATTTGGGTTTTATCAAGCCCAGCACTGTGTCTCTGTAACTTTCATCCATTGCCTCTAGGTTTGCCTAAGTGAAACAAGTCTCATCCCTCCTCTGGGTGAAAACTCTTCATATTTTTAAGGATAGAACAAATCTTCTCTTCTTCAGGATAATCATACACATTCGCTTCAATCAATCCATAAGTAGCATGATTTCCAGTCTCCTAACCTTCCTGATCCCTCGCCTTTGAATTGACTCCAACTTTTCAACAACTGAGTTTTAAAGAATCCATTTTAAAATGAATTTAGGTGACATAACTCATTTATAAATTAGAGATTTATTCTGTTATCTTGTATTTAAAAATACTTTGAAACCACAAGTTGGCATTGAAGAACTTCCTCTCTGGTATGTAGGAGGAGCATGCTTTTGTACATTAATTCTTCTAAGCCACAAAAAAATAACCATTAGAAAATACTTCCTCATGAAATTAATATAGCTCACTAATGAGATTCTATTTATAAGTCAGGCCAAAGATTTTCAGGTTATCATCCTTATTAGACTGCCTTGTCCACATTTGAGCTCCACAATTCTAAACTTGTAGCAGCATGAATCCCACCCCCGATGCCTAATTTATTTTTTATATAATTAATTTTGTAGTCAGGGATATGTTTTGTGAAATATTTGTAGTGATTATGCTTATATTTATATTCAAGGAGAACAAATCATTCCCAAATTATAAATTACAGAGATTGATCACTTGGTTATATTTTCAAAGGAAAAGATCAGAGTGGTAAGACAAGTGAAGATTATCACTGAGAGTTGGGAGAAAAAGGCTGTTTCAAATACAAATTTCAGAGTCAGTAAGGAAATCCGAGATCTCTCTCTCTCTCTCTCTCCAATTAAAGTCTAGGCACTTTCAATGTTCAGAGCCAAGTCCTTTATATCCAGGAGGTGGTATGGTATGGAGAAGAGAGGTAAAGTCATGGTCCCATTTATGCCAGGTGGCCAAATTTCTTTCTGATATTTCAATTGTTATATGTTATAATTCCAGAAGAGACCAGTGTGTAGTTATAAATTGCATTTTTTAGAATGAGAAAGCCTTTAAATAAAATCCACGTTAACATGTCAAATGGGAAGCAATGCTTTTTAGTTATTAATACTCTAAGAAATGTTTTTATATTGAGTATCCTCTGCAATCTTTTCTATTTAATGATTATTTAACCCAAATATATGTCCACAGACATGCAGATTTATAGATTTCTTTTAATACTAGAAATGATATTTAGGGGTTACCTAGTCCAACCTCCTCATTTTACAGGTGAAAAAAATTGAGATATGTAGAGCTGAAGTGACTTGACCAAGGTCACAAATGACTGGGTTGGGAGACATATCCCAGTCTTCTAAATCTAAACCCACAGTTGTTTGTGTCATACTTTAAAATTACTACTTATTGTATTACAAAAAAACTGTAGCCAAATGCATTATTTAAATTTTTTATATGCTTTAAAATGTTATTTGTCATACATTCTCTTACTCTTAGGTATCTAGGTTTCTAGGTGGTACAGTTGATGGAATGTTGGACCGGGAATCAGGAAGAACTAAGTTCAAAAACTTATTTGGCTCTGTGAACCTTAGCAAGAGATTTAACTTTTATTACCATTACTTCTGTCATTTGTAAAAGGGGAAAATAACCATGCTTATCTTATATAAGCCTTATCTTATTGTTATAAAGGTCAAATTAAGTAATATGCACAATGCTTCACAAACTTTAAAGCTTATAAATTGTAGCCATTATGAGTACATGGTAAAATTATATAGTAATGTGATTTGTGATTTTCATAAACCTATTAGAAGTTATGCATCTAAATATGTGTTTTTAGAAGTAGTTACCTTTGGAAATTATAAATTTATTTCAAAAGTACAGATTTTTTTCAATACCTCTTTTGTTAACCTCTTTGGAATTGTCCTCAGAGATAGAGCAAAAAGCAAAGTAGTGAATTAGCTTTGTTTTTACATCCATGCCTCATTTTTGGTCATAGACTATTAAGAAACATGATCAACCACCTAAGTTTACAAGGTTTATCTTCAACATACTGACTTTTTCCAAAAAAATCTGATTAAGCTTGCTATATGAAGATTTTCCATAACTGAGAATATAAAATAAGTGGGGGGATATTGATTCTTAAGATACTTCCAAAAAAATAATTTCCAAATTTTTTTGAGCGGTCTTATCTGTACGGGAATAAGTGCCCTTTCCTGATCATCATCTACTTTGGAGGAGACAAAATTTATTTGAGTGTATCTGTTTTGTTTCTTAAAACTTTAATTTTATTTGTCACAGGATCATATAACACTAGGAACAAAGATATTTATAAGTTAAACATTCTTATACTGAGATCATCAATTTGTTCTTAGCTTCAATTAGTACTATATGGAAAAGATGACAATAATTATATATATATGTATACATATATATATATATATATATATATATATATATATCTTGAAGAGCAGAGTCTCATTACCTTATATATGTATGCAAATATACTGTGTACATATACATATATGTGTGTATACACTTATAAGTACCCCAGTGAGTGTCACTCTTATATGTAGGTATCTACACAATGCCAGATTCTTTCAGTGTATATAGCAATGTGTATGATAAATGTAAAAATCAAATTTTTTATTAGCCTTTGGGCAGGAGAGGTCATAGAAAGGATAAGGAGAAAGGTGTATAACATTACATACATACCTATGACAATATTGTCCCTTTTCGCCTGCTCATTAAGATCTTACGCTCTAACATGGCAGTCATAATATCTTTCATGTTTATGAATAGTTGTAAGGCAGCTTTCTAGCACCACAGAATGTAAACTCAAAGAACATTGGTGCTGCTATTTCAGCTTTCTTTTATCTTAGGAGGAGACATAACTGATAACATTGAATTAATTGTAACCCAGTGAGCTATCAGTGACAGATATCCATTACATGCACTAGTACTAGTCCAGAAGGCAACATTCAAATTCACTATTCCCCTTTCAACAGCTCTAAAATGAGATCTCATCTCTTTAAAATATAAAATGAAATGAATAAAATTCCCCAAACTTTAGCATATGATTAATGATTATTTTGAGGATAATTACAGTTTTTTCAGGAGAAAAAAATTAGCAAAGTTTCAAAACTGCATTGCACAAACTACATTATGGATTACATGAGATTTCCTGAAAACTTGGTAATTATCACAAGATGAGTGAGTTGACTCATCTATTTTTTTTTCACGATTGGAATAACTTATAAAGACCTGAATGACTAATTTTAAATTTTACTAGGGAATGAGTCAAGAGAGTAAGACCCAGGGTTACTCATAGTATACCTTCCTTCAGATATAGCCTGACTACTTTTCCACAAGAAATGTTTCCTGCTTGATTTTTACAGGTCATATTTCATGTTGAAGAAAGTTAACAGAACTGAACAGTATGGGAATTTCCATCAGCCATCAATTTTCATTGTTTTTCCTCTCAAGATGGATAGGAATTTTTCATGATTCAAGGCACTAGATAAAGCTGAATTTCTATTCCAATCACTGATAAATATTTAAGGCATAAAAGGAGGGTGGGTGTTTAAAAAATCCAGATTAATTATCAGCCAGGCTGAGAAGGATATAAAATCAAGAACCATTATTGACATAAGAGCATATCATATATCAGCATCCTTGATACTATTAGGGAGATCTAATTGTTAGCAGAGATAATTTAATAGGATAACTAATTAAATGGCTGCAAATCCAATCTATTCTCATGTTATAAGTATCACGATAGCACTAGTCTTCCTATATCATAGAAACTGAATTATTATGGATTTGTTTATAATAGAAAATTCAATTGGAAAGAACACTTGCTGTGTTGTTCTTCTTTATTTCTGTACACATAATTTATAGATACAAAGATTTAGCTTGCAAAGATCCAGGAACAGCTGTTCCTGTTTAATGTAGTCACTTTATAGTATGTATACAAAGATACAATACTGTATTCCTACTGTGTAACATTTAACTTTAGAAATATGTTTGAGATTTTCTCTGATGCCTTGTGAGCTAAAAGGCAGAAACGAAATAAGAAGATAATATAATTAGCAAAATACAGAGCGAGGGTAACTGTTTTTAAGCAAGTACCTCACTCCTTTATCTCAGCATATGCACGCTTATTCTTAGATGAAATGGAGGAATGATCAGCACCTTGGAAAGTACCCTGGTACAAGCACTTAAATTTCATATGCCTAAAAAGCAGGGATAGTAACCATTCCTCTGAGATTTATAGAGGAACTCAGTTCTGCTCTCACTTGGAGGCATTTCTGCCTCAAAAAACCTTTGGTTTTTTCCTTGGTGTTTCACTTGACACAATGTAGTAGGAATGAAGGAAATAAGCATTTATCTAACACCTAGTATGTGCCAGACATCATGTTAAACTCTTAATAAGTATTATCTTATTTGATCTTCATGACAGCCCTTTGAGTTAGGTGCTCTTATTATCTTCACTTAATAGCTGAAGAAATGAGGGAGGCAGAAGGTAAATGATTTCTTCAGGCTCACACAATTAGTGTCTGAGGCTGGATTTGAACTCAGGTTTTCCTGATTCCAGGTCCAGTGCTCTGCTCCATTGCACCAACTAACTGCCTTTGTGTAACAGCAAGCACCCTAGCATGCCTAGGGCGGCTACTAGCACAGGTTCTTAGATCTGCTCTTGTAAAGGAAAGCAACTCAAAATGGGTTAACAATCTTACTTTAATCAAACATATCATTTACCTAGTTCAGGGG
>JAQQSV010014243.1:0-12335 GCA_028646515.1 Pseudochirops corinnae | reverse complement strand
GGGCGCGGCTGCTGCCTCGGCTGATGCTGCGGTAGTGGCGGCGATGGCCGGACTGTGGCGACTGCTGGGGCTCCTGTGGTTGTAGTCGCCGCCGCGGGGAGGGCACCGTGGAGGGGGCGGGGACGAGAGAGGCTGCGCCGGGAGGAGCCCCCGCCGGGCCAGGCCCGAGCAGAGCCGGTGTCCTCAGCCTGCCTGCCCGCAGCGACGAGGAAACGCTGAGTCATGGCAGGCGGGAGGTCGGCCTTGGGGGGAGGCCAGTGGCTCTGGCCTGGGCTCAAACTCCCTGAGGCCGCGGGAGGGGAGCTCGGCCTGCAAGCGAGCAGAGCATCCCTTCAAGACCAGCCCTTGCATCCCCTCCCCCCCACCTCATTCTCTTGTGGTCCCCTCCCTCACCACCGCTGAGCCCACTGCCCTTGTACGTGTGGCCCCGGTGCCCCAAAGGCTGAGCTGCAACACCCCTTCACCACCATCTCCTTTAAAACTAAACTAACATCATCTACGTGTTTTATCTCCTGTGGTCAGATATTCATTCTATTTTCTTTGACTATGTCGAAGGGACATCATTTTAAAGAGGGTCACCTGCACGTCCCTCCCTATCATAGAGTCATGAATTTAGTATCCACATCTAGAGAAAGACCTATGGAGTCTGAACGCATATGGAAGCGTGCTATTTTCTTTTTTGTTTGTTTTTCTTTTTCCTGGTTTTTCCCTTTTGTTCTGATTCTTCTTTTACAACTGATACCCGGATTGCATGCCATCTTGGGAACGGGGGAGGGCAGAGGGGAAATTTAGAACTCAAAATCTTGTAAAAGTGAATGTTGAAAATTAAGAATTTAAAAAAAATTAGATCTGAGGGCCTTGGGCACAGTGGGTCCCCTCATTGTACAGAGTTGGAAACCAAGATACGGGATAATCAAAAAATTTAGAGCTAGAAGGGACCTTAGGAATCTTGTGGAGTTCGATTCCCGCCCCTCCCCCATCCCTTATATAGCTTTGGAAGTTAAGCTCCTGGATAAATCGTAGAATTGGCTGGAAGGGAGATCAGAGAATATCTAGCCCTTTAAAGGATCTTGTATAGATTTAGAATTGTAAAAGAACCAACTCCTCCCCCCCCCCCCCATTTTACAGATGAGGAAAAAGCCCAGAGAGACTAAGAGACGTGCACAGTCACAAATGTAATAATCATCAGAGCATGGACTTGAACCCAATTCTTCTAATAGCAAATTTAGGGGTTTTTTCCACTACATTCCCATTGCCTCTACTAATAAGTAGCAGAACCTGTACTCCAACCCAGGTTCTCAGGCTTAATGGCTTTTACACTATATCATACTAAGTGCTTGTTCACCTGAGCCACCCAAATTTTGGGTGGAGCAATTGCTAATGGAAATGTAGTAAGTCTAGTCAGAAGTCGGGATGGAAGAAAGGGGTAAGAGAAGAAATCATGAAGCCTGAAAAGAAGAGATGAATTAAAACATGAGGGAAATGAAGGACTGGCAGAGTAGATTTATGAAAAATCAGACCCAACTTTAAAGTAATTTTCATTTCAGTTTCCTATTATTCAGGTCCTCTCTTTCAAAGGGATCTCTGGCATTCTTTCAAGTCTTGAGGACATAAAAAGCCATCTTGAAGGCAGAACAAGGTGGGAACTAAACCTAGTACATGATTTACAGACATGTTTCTTGAAAACAGTGACTGTCTTCTTGTGTGTATGTGTAACAGTTCCTCAAACATAATAAGCACCTAATAAATGTATGTTAAACTACATAGGAAGAAACCAGTTTTAGGAATACCAGATGGTCTCTGAATTCAGAAATCAATTATGAAAAGAATTCATGTGTAGGTGCTTTAATCTGTCAACTAAGAAGATGCAATGAATGAGTTGTAAGGTAAGATTATATGCTATTTTGAAAGATTATATATACAACTCAGTATTGGAGCTAGATACCAAAACCAGTGTGATGTAACAGAAAGAACAGTTTTTGAGTCAGAGGTCATAGCTTTGATTCCTCTCCTCCTTAATACCTGCATTGGGGGATGGGAACCTTTGGTTTCATTAGTGTAGGGAAATGCAGATGAGAAAACTCTGCTACCGTAAGGTTAAGGGACTAGCAAAGCAAGCCAGTATTTATCTGAGATGCTACTTGAATTCTGGGCTTCCAGACCTTGAGGCTGTCTCCCTACCCATTTTGCTTCTCCGGCTATGGGTTTTACCTTGGGCAAATCACTTAACCTTTTGGGACCTTAATTTCCTTATCAATAAAATGTCTGGATTGGAATAGCTCATTTTTAAAGGTCCCTTCCTGGGCTAAATCCTTTGATCCTATAACCTGTCCCAAAGATTAAGCAAGTTGAATTTCAGCAACTCTCTTAACCTGTCATGCCACAGTTTTACCGACGAGTTTCCAGTTTAGAAATGTAAGTATTATCTCATTATACCTTTGAGTTTTCACTTGTAAAGTGAATGGTCTCCAAGATCTAAAATTCTGTGATAATTTTTCTTTCTTTTGATTTGAGATTTCTAAAAGGATGAGT
The DNA here is from genome assembly GCA_028646515.1 of Pseudochirops corinnae. Taxonomy (NCBI): domain Eukaryota; kingdom Metazoa; phylum Chordata; class Mammalia; order Diprotodontia; family Pseudocheiridae; genus Pseudochirops; species Pseudochirops corinnae. Next base: position 9,803 of record JAQQSV010014243.1, on the reverse strand, counting down.
GCTGTAAAATTCACAGAAACCTGCCTGTTCTTTATACTTATTTTTGGATATACTTTATCTACCAAAAACAGCTTGGTCTAGTGGATAGTGTTGGGCTCAGACCAGGAGGATGTAGATTCAAGCTTCTGATAGATTCTATCTTTGTGACCCTGTGCAATTGAATTCAATAAACATTTATTAAGTGCCTATTATGTGTGAGGAATTGTTCTAAGCACCCAGGATACAAAAAGAAGCAAAAGGTAGTCTCTGCCATTAGAGTTTACAATCTAATGGCAGGAGACAATATGCAGACAAATATATACAAAGCAAGCTATATACTGAATAAATAAGAAATAATTAAACGAGGAAAAACACTGGAATCAAGGGTTAGGTATGGTTTCCTGCAGAAGATGGGATTTTAGTTGAGACTTAATTGAAGGAAGTCGCTTAATTTCTCAATGCTCTAGGGCAAGGTGTCAAAACCGCAGGCTGGGCCACATGTGACCCATAACACCCCCAAAAGGGCTTGAACCAGATTAAAATGTAATTGGGAAAAATTTAACAAAATAAATGAAAATACATCATAAAATATGTATTTTTACATAAATATGTAATATATAATAGAGGCAAGTAGGTGATTCAGTGAAGCCCTGGGCCTAGAATCAGGAAAACCAGAGTTCAAATTCAACTTCAGACACTTATCAACAATGTGACCCTGGACCACTTATTTAACCTCTGCTTTAATCCACTGGAGAAAGAAATAGGAAGCTGCTCCAATATCTTTACCAAGAAAATCCTATAGACAGCATTGGTGTGCTTACAGGGTCAGAGAGCTGGACGCAACTGAACAACATAATATGTGAAACAATGTTAATACGTGTTTTTCTAAGCCATTGTGTGATTGGCAGGAATCCTTACAGTCTGGTGGCCCACATTTCAGTTTGATGCTACTGGTCTAGTCAATTCCTTTTTTCAGTTGAACAGCAAGTACAAATCTGTATTGATGGAATTTTCCTCACCCAGAGGCTTCCTGTTCTGATGAAATCACAGGTCCAGTCCCTCTCCTGATTGTATCTATGGTGAAAAATGACTTTTCTTAGTAATCATTATCTTTGAGACTCAGAGCTTCCCCCCATCTCCCTTTCTTCCAAAGTTCAGTTTCCTGCTCATTGTGTTGCCCAGAGAGGTCTGGAAAGATGTTGATTTCTCCCTATTGTCAAGACTGGGGATAAAGAAATTGATGTCTCTTTGACCAAGGTTAAGTGACCTAAGTCACATACCCCAGGACCTTCATTTTAATAAAGCCCACTTCCCCGTGTGTTGACCAATCAAAGTTGATTGGCATCACTTGGGAATACCTGCTCTTTGAATGACATATAACTCTGTACCCCCAACCCTCAAATCTAGCCAGTTCTGAACTGGCTGACTTAGGGGTGTCCAGTTTTGGACTGTAACTCGCATGCAATGCATGCTTGTCACCAGTTTGACAGAAATTAAAAACATGAACACAACCTAATTTTGTTTGTCTCTTTCTTAGAACAAACTCTGCAAGATTGACACTATATACTCCATAGTATTTCCCAAACTGACCTGAATGGACAAATTGTAGTATAGTCAAGAAAATATCAAAGAAATTGAACAAAATTTTACATTCTTTACAATTCTTTATTATTACTCCGTTTCCCTTTAAGTCAGAGAAGACTCCAGAGCAAGATAGCATAGAAAGAACCAGGACTCTTATTCCTAGTTTTGTCAATAGTGTCTTTATGATAAAAAAAAAAAGGAGATCATATCCAAAATGAAGTAATATTCAACTTCTTAGATGTAGAGAAATCAAGAATAAGTGTTTTCTAATTTAATTGTTTAAAATTAAATTTTAAGTTCCAAACTGTCTCCCTCCCTCCCCACCTTACACTAGAGAAGGCCACCATTGGGTATGTATTTAAATATATATGTAAAACCATACTATGTATACTTCTGTTTATCATTTCCTTTGGAGATGGATAGCATCTTCCTTTATAGGTCCTTTGTAGTTGATTTGAATATTTATAATACTCAGAACAACTTGGTTGTTCAAACAATATTGCTATTAGTGTATACGATGTTCTCTTGGTTCTGCTCATTTCAATCTATTTCGTGCAGGTCTTTCCAAGTTTTTTCTAAAATCAACCACCTCATTATTTCTTGCAGCATAGTAGTATTTCATTCAATCATATATCACAACTTATGCAGCCATTCCGCAATTGATGAGCATCCCCTTAGTTTCCAGTTCTTTGCCAATACAAGAAAGCTGCTATAAATACTTTAGAACATATAAGTTCTTTTCCTTTTTCTCTGATCATTTTGGGAAACATACCTATTGCTGGGTCAAAGAATATCCGCAGCTTTATAACTCTCCAAAATTGTTGAATCAGCCCTCAGTTCCACCAATGGTGTATTAGTGTCCCAGTTTTTCCACAGCCCTTCCAATATTTGTTATTTTCCTTTTCTATAATTTTAGCCAATCTGATAGAGGTGAGATTATTACTTCAAAGTTGTTTTAATTTATATTTCTCTAATCAATAATGATTTAGAACATTTTTTTATAGAACTATATATAGTTTTGATTTCTTCATGGAAAAACTGCCTGTTCACATCCTTTGACCACTTCTTAATTGGGGAATGACTCATAGTCTTATAAATCTGACAACATTCTCTATATATTTAAGAAATGAGACCTTTATCAGAGAAATTGTCTATAAAGATTTTTCCCCAGTTTTCTGCTTTCCTTCTAATTTTGGCTACAATGGTTTTATTTGTACATTTTTAATGTAATCAAAATAATTCGTTTTACATCTTGCAATGCTCTCTATCTCTTGTTTATTTATAAATTCTCCTCTTATCCATAAGTCTGATAGGCAATATGTTCTATGTTCTACTGATTTTCTTATGATATTTATTTCCATTTATATCTAGGTCAGGTATCCATTTTGACCTTATCTTGGTAAATGGTATAAGATACGGCTCTTTACCAAATTTCTCCCAGACTGCTTTCCAGTTTTCCCAACAAATTTTACCAAATAGGGAATTCTTATCTTCAAAGCTTAAATCCTTACATCTGTCAAACACAAGGTTACTATAATCATTTACTGCACTGTCTACTCTGTTCCACTGTTCCACAATTCTGTTTCTTAGCCAGTGTCAGATAGTTTTAATAATTACAGCCTTATGATATAGTTTAAGATCTAATACTGCTAAATCTCCTTCCTTTACATTTTTTTTTATTATTTAAGAAGAATGAATATTGAAAGAACAAGACTTTGTCCGTTAGGAAATTACTGATAACCTTTGAGAGAACAGTTTATTATAGTAGAGTGGTAGATGAACCCCAATTCCAGGGGATTGAATAAAAACCAGTACAAGTGCTGGGTGCAGACATCAAGCCTTCTTAGTACTTCAGGTCCTCCTATATGAACGACTTTGTACTATGTTTAAGTTACTAGATTAGTGGTAGAATACTAGCTTAGCAATTAGGCAAAAAAAAAAAATCTAAACACTACATTTTCCTTATGTTTCTGGTTATGTTTTTGGCTTTACCTCATATGAATGTAAGGCTCCTAATAATGGCTTCATATCACATTTCAGCCTGTAGCAAATAGTATTATAACATATGTTAACAAAGGCCTGACTGAAGTTCTTATGGCCCTTTATTATCCTGGAAGCAAGACTACTGGCCATTAAGGTTATTAGTACTATGTCTTCCCAGATGAGTGCAATTGCCATGGAAACTTACTTCATGATGAGTCACTGAACTCATCCCTGTTAAGTTTAAAAGATCTGGTTAACAGTCTGTCAGCCTTTTATTGTTCTTAACTTAGACTGTTTCTCTTCTGGGCAAATATCCATGGCCCTTTCATTTCAATTTAGCATTTATTAAACAATATATGCAAGGCACTGTACATTAATCCTTATTACTCTAGAAATATACTTTTAAAAATAAAAATTGAATAAAAGAATGACATTTAGAAAGTCACACAAGCTTACTGTGCCATAGTTTATTTGTAAAATAGTCATAATACATGCTTAATAATATCAATATGGTAGTTATTATTATAACAGGTGACATTATTTATAAATCACTTTATTAATCTAATCTCATTTAAACTTCATAAAGCCCTGGTATTACTAATCTTTATTTATTAATATTCTCTGTTTTGCAAATGAGGAAATTGAGGTTTAGAGTAAGTGACTTACCTGTGGCAAACAGGCAAAGATACTAAGTATAGGAGGTAGAATTCCAACCCAAGTCTCTTAATTATTAATGCCAACACTCTTTCCACTATGCTTGCTTTAAGGACACAGGAAATAAATGTGAAAGTACTTTGGAAATTATGCAGTGCTAAACAAATATAGTAACATTTTTCATTCATGTCAGATGTATGATTGTTAGTGTTGGGGGAAAAAAATCTAAACCCTGAATTTTCTCCTTAAATTTCTGATTCTGTTTTTGGCTTTACCTTATATAAATATGAGTCACAATAATGAGGCATCATAGAAGGATCTTACTTTACCAAGAGAAAACAAGGACCTTTATTTTATTCTGATTTCCTTTTATGGTGCCTGCTTTAAAAATCTTGTCCCATGAATCTTCCTCTAAACTTTCTTTGTACTATACAAAATGGTGTGTTTTTATAGAGAACTTGTTATAACAATCCCAGAGATTTTTAATAGCATAATTCCTTGTTATTAAATACCACCTTTCATTGAAAGAACTTATAATTTTCCATCAATAATTGAGACCCTATACTTAACTAAACTCATTCTTATGAATTAGCTGAAGTACATGACAATTAAAATGAATTTGTCCTAGGAAAAGAGTTGAGCAACAGTAGAACTGAGAGTACTAATATATAGTGCTAAAGAAAAATAAACATTAACAGAATCAGATTATAACATTATAAGTTATGGCATTTCTTTGTATAACATAGATATGAATATTTTGCAGGTCAGATCATGTTCCCTGAATCATAACTACAAGTGGTAAGATCCTAAATAAAAAGCCTGATATAAAATTTTTGCTTTCATACCATTAGCCTATAAAGTAGGTGTTAATGCTAAAGGTAGCTTTATAAAAAGATTCCAGAGTACTGATGCTACAATAATAATCACTACTCCACTCCCTTCCCACTCTTCCCGTATTTTTCTGGTGGAAAGAAATCCTGTTGTCTTTAATGAAAATTTCACTCTGGAAAGAACACAGAGTCCTGAGTGTAGGAAGTCATTACATATCTCTTTGATGCCACTTTTCCTACTTTATAGCCTACTGCCACACCAGAGGAAATTACTTTGTTAATAGAACGTCAGTCAAGTAATGTCTTTTTTTTTTTTTGAAAGGTCCTATGAAGCATTTTTACTAGAAAGATGTAGAAAAGCAAAGTCCCAGAAATCATCCCTTTAGTTTTAGTATCTCTTCTTAGAGACTTCAGTTTTACAGTTACTGTGAAAAATCCTTCTCTGATATTCCCTTCTGGTGCTACTTCATGTCATATAGAGGTAACTAACCTCAGATTCTCACAAGCCAATGGAGTATTAACTTTGGCAGATGCTTCCAAGGGAGAGTGGGTTACAGTATGGGCCCTCTTGTTTCTGAGGACCAGCCTTCCTCATTCTGAAGAGACTAGCTATCAAATGACGAATGTTTTTGTTCACAGCAATAAAGGCTGTCTGCTAAAACAGAGAGAGGTTTTAATCTCTGTAGTTGGAGGAGTACCCCACATTAATGAAATAATGAATCCTTGAAGTGTGGAAATAAATACTTGAAAAAAAAAAAGCCTCTGATGTTAGCTATGGATATGATTCCAAAGCTGGCCATGAAGACTTGAACTTGTAACTGTTAGTTACAAAAGACAAAAAGCTGATTTCAAAATCACAACTAATTGTCCGTGCCCAAATGAAAATAAATGCAGCACTCAATGGTCTTTTACAACACAATATATTTGATTTTAGGAGGTATTCTAATATAATGAATGGGTAGAGTTTTTATGAACATGGTAGAGTACTTTGAATAGTTCATGTAATAATTTTATTTTTACAAAGGCAAATAATGTATAAGAGAAATATGACTAGATATAGTATTTGTAATAGAGGTAAATGATTACTGGGTAAAATAAATGCAAGTTCAGATTTTTTTTAGTTGACATCAGCATGAAATGCCCTTTTTGCTTGATATCTTTGCTTTTGAAAAAAATTAGAATGCATTCTGATATCTCAGGATTCCTTACAGGCTTAGAATACATCATTTATCAATCAAATGAGATAATATAAAGTGCTTAGCACAGTACCTTAAGCTTAATAAATGTTTATTCTCTTACACCTTATTTTATAATTTCAGCACTCACATTATGTATGTTAGCCACATACTTTTATCAGTCTATCTCAGTGCACTTGTGCTTTGTTTTAAATGCAGTTGTATATTCAAACAGTAATTTAGGTCATCAGATATTACATATGTTGCCAGCATATGTGGCATATGTGTGTGTACAAATGTCTATATAATATGTGTGTGTGTGTGTAACTATATATGTGTTTACCTTTGAACTCAGTTTCTTGTTTCTTAACTTAAAATGCTATAAAAAATTAGCAGCATCATTTTTAAACCATCCAAGCATGTAGGATCCCTCCCCAACTCTTCTTTGGGCTAAAACAATGTACATGATATTGTCTAGAACTTCAGGGGATCCATCATTTCACTGATGTGCCTATTCCTTCGGCATAGATTGTAATCCATTGGTTCCTTCTCATCCTGTCCAACTCTTATCCAAGTTCTTCCATAGTCACACCATAGAGGATTTACCCAATCTGATGGAGGCCTTCCTCTGGGACTTTTCCCACTTTATGTGTTCCAGTGGGACCCCAAATTTGTCAATGTGTTCTTCCCTCTTTTGCCATGTGACTGGTTCACCTCTTTTTTAATCATACTTTTCCATCAAATCTCTTCTTCCAGGTAGAAAAGAGATTTGGAGAAAATAAAAATGTTAGTTAATTTTTGGAATGTATCTGTAGTGGGTAAGCATTTACTTACTTTGGTCTTTTAAGCATGACAAGGTGACAACCTGTTATGTGACGAACGGTTTTTAATTGTATGATTAACTTTTTTAAAATGTGAGAATAAAAAAATCTTATATGCCTAACTAAAAATAAAAAAAATAAAAATTTAGCAGCTATATTTATAATGCCTTTTCTCTCTTTTCTTTCTCCAGATACCAAATTATTTAGTTGCTGAAGCAAATTTGGTCAAAACTTGCCCAACTGACACAAATAGATGAGGTTAAACAACATATACATACTTGAGTTTGTTTACAAATGTGTGCATACTTCAGAATAATCTGGGCAGCTCTAATCTTATTTCAACAGTGCCATCATTGCTCAGGTCAGTTTTGGAAATCTTCTTTTAGAATGGCCAGTTTAAGACACAAATATTCTATTACATTTCTCATTATAGTATAGTTTTTTTCTTTAAAAAAACCCAGAAAATTTGGGGCGGTTAGGTGGTGAAGTGAGGTAGAGCACTGGCCCTGCAGGCAGGAGGACTTGAGTTCAAATGTGACCTCAGACACTTAACACTAGCTAGATGTGTGACCTTGGGCAAATCACTTAACATCAATTGCCCTACCTTCCCCCCTCCAAAAAAGCAAAACAAAAAAATAAAATAAAATAAATAGAATGGCCTCACAGAATAATAATCAAAAACATCCAAAGGGTTCTTTATTGGAGCCAACATTGAAGGCCATTAAAACTATGTAGTAGTTGAATAATAGCATGTATTAAACATGGAGTTATTTTAAAATTTGAACAAAGAATTGGGCTGGATAAAACAATTTGTAATAATCCTTAGAAATATTAATTCCTTTCCTTTTATTGCAAAGGTTATTTCCATTGACAATCTGCCATCACTTCATCACTATATTATAACCCTGACTATAAACACTTCATGCTACCAGGCAATGAAGCCAAGCATACAATGCAACCCTGATAATGTTCAGATAAAATGTTTGCAGCCATACTCTGCCAAACATTCGGCTCTGCCAAGTCTGAAAACATTGTCAGAATATGTAGGTAAGTACAGAAATCACTTTAAGCAAGGACCAGAACTTCAGAAATAAATTTAGAATAAAATGTTGTTATTAGGAAATTTCACCTTCCTGAATTCAGATTTTAACATTAATTTTAACATAAACATAATGTATATGGTTGCTTATGTTAGTTGATCCAGGCTCCCATTTAAAATTGGTTGCTTGAGTAAATGAATACTTTTCAAATAGATTTTTCTTCAAAACCCTAAAAATCCTCTCAAACTCCTTAAATTTTTCTTACTATTAAAATGAAAATGTTTAAATTCAAAAAAGATTAAATTTGTTATGTTTTAAACATACATAATTCAAAAGTTTTTCAACACTAAAGAGTAATGTGAGAAAGAAGAAATCGCAAAAAGTTAACCACAAATAGTTGATATTTTTTTAATGAGACAGTCATAATTGACAACACATCTTTTGACTGAAATATCAACCCATGTCTTAGAACTTGACTACCAGCATATGAAATATATTTAGCTATCAGTGCCCCATGACCTACAGACTAACCTACTGGAAGGTTGGTAGAAACCAGTTTCTAAACTATCATTAGACTCCTGGCATTCGTCTATGATATGACCAAAAACTTTTCCAAAGTGAGATCGAAGCCTAATCTAACCTTTTAGTATCAGACCTCCAGGCTTTTAGTGTGTCTAAAGAGAGGGAGAGAGAGAGAGAGAGAGAAAGAAAGAAAGAGAGAGAGAGAGAGAGAAGTGAAGTTATATACAGAAGATCCATTCAAGTTTGATGAAGAAAACTTTTAGTATAAACATAGGCCAGAAATATAAAATTTGGAGAGACTTAATTTGCCAGTAGAGGAAGGTTGCAACAGGGCCAAACCACTATCCCTGAAGAAATGGTTGCATTTTTCATGAAATAGACTTTGGGCTGGTGAAGGAATTTGTAGACATAGTAGAAAGATTATTCATTTACTTAAGATAATTTAAATATGTAGCTTTTGGATATTTATAATAATCTATTTTACTATTTATGTTTTGAGATTCTATTTTCAGCCTATGTTCTTAAATTTGTCAGTCATCTTAATGATCTTTGAGAAAAGAAATGAAAACTGTGGGATCCTCCATCTAGAACTGTCTCTCGGAAGATTGTTAATGTTCTCATTTAGGGACATGCTAGTTTTTTATTAGAAAGATAAGATGTTAGTTTGAGTACATGTCCAGGGCTAATGAGGTCACTGCAGAATTAACACAACCTAACTACAAGGCATGTTTAATAGCCTTAGCTAGAATAAAGTGAAGAGGATCCCACTGGACTTTTTCTTTTTACCACTTGGGGAATGAAAATGCAGTTTCATTTGGAAAGGGTATGTAATGCCATGCACCAGCAGATTCCCAAAGGAATGCTACTGTGAACAGCTTTTAGAGTTCAGATTACAAAATATAGTGAACACTCTGTTTATTCCATTACAAATGAAGACAAACATTCAAAACATTATAATATTCACAACATTATACCTTATCATAGAAAATGGCCACACAGTTTTCACTACAGTGGCCACAGTATTCAGAACAAGGAACAATAGAATACTCAAACTTCCACTCATGGGGCAACTCAATCATTAGTCATTCAATCAATTCACAATAGAATACTTAAACTTCCACTCATGGGGCAACTCAATCATTAACAAGAAGCAATAGAATACTCAAACTTCCACTTGTGGGGCAACCATTAACTTAGTCACTAATCTGGATTTAC
>JAQQSV010014242.1:0-12335 GCA_028646515.1 Pseudochirops corinnae | reverse complement strand
ATGTTCTTAATTTATTATGTTTTATGTTTATTGTGATCTCTTTTTTCATTTGTAATCCTGATTTGTATACATTCATTTTTATATTAATCAATGATCTATCAATTTCATTATCTTCCAATATACATCAATTATTTATTTGTATAACATTTATGTTTATAATACATATTTACATATGTTTTACATATATACACATAATACAAATTTATATATGTATTTATCTATTCATTTGGGTTTTTTTTTTCATTTTCTATACTTTCTAATTCTACTCAGCTTTATAACCTCTCTTTTAAAAAAATTTAACAGATGTCATCATGAGTTGTTGAGGCCAAAAGAATTTATCACTTGATGAACCTCTCTCAACTTTGCTAATGGGATCCTTTTCTGACAGACACAAGCAAACTTTTTTCCAGCTTGGTGGGCTCTGCAAGAAGTTATGTTTCACTAGCATACCCTGCCAGTATCCAGAGGACCTTCATGTCATTATGAAGCACTAGAAGAGAACTGCAAAGGAGGCTAAATTTCCACATAAATGAGATATCACAATTTAATTACAAGTAATGATTTAACAAAAAAGAAGGCATTTGAAAAAAACTGACAACTTAATTCTATATTACAATACACATTTCAAATGGTTAACATGTAAATGAAAAATGTCTTTAAAATAAATTTTTTGAAAAATTAGATATTCTATAACAGCATGTTTACAATATAGTAAGCACACCTATGAAGTTAATGTAAACTCACATTTAAATGTTTATACAAAATATTCAAGTTCTTTGTAAATAATAAAAGGTTAATACACTAGCATTTTAACAACAAGCCACATTAACACCATTATTATTTTAAAAATTTAAGCTATCCACATGAAAAAAACAAACAAAATCAGCTCTCCATTATCTGCACCAAGGGATCTGGGATAACTGGGATACTAAAATTATACATAATCCACTATTCCCTTTCATTAGCAAGAAGAAAGATCATTCCAGGATGCTCCAAGGCAGCAGAGAATCTTGCAGAGAACCAGCCCACAGTAACACATAGCATGCTGTTTCCCAGTTACGGCAGCAAAAAATTCTGAGACTTAATTCACATGTAAGCAATAGGGAATGGAGGAAAAAAAAAACATTTAGGTATTATGATTTTCGGAGATATTCGTCTACATGAACTTTCTAAATTAATTCTTAAACATATACCCTTTCTCTCTCTATATATATAACAATCCTTTTTTCTAATCATTCAGGAGAATTTTAGTGTATACAAAATAATTGTCATGTATAGTTATAATACCAATCAGTAACTGCAATTAATAGACTTAAGGTACAGTTAGTGTTGCTAACTGCAATACTATAAATGAGAGAAAGAGTGACTGGTAAGAGAGCATGGGTATGCTTGCCAAACCTGGAGATTAAAAGAGTGGGGAAAGGGAGAGCTCTAGTAACAGAATAAGAAGATAGGAGAAGGATAGGAAGCCCTCAGTTGATTGGGCCACAAGATAAATACAATAAGAATGTGGCAATATAAAAACCAAATTTTCATAAAATTATGTTGACTGGCAAAGGACTATGCAAGATATGTCTATGAAGTATATACTTTTGAGAAATATTTCCAAAAAGACACTTATATCTGGTGACTTCACTACAAAATTAAACCACAACATGTCTTAAATAACACTGATATAAAATTTAATTTACCATCAACTTTTAAATGCTTCACATTGATATTCTATACATAAGAATCCACCATGACATTTAAATCTGGCACTCTCCAAAGGGACTAAGATTCTCCTCCATGGATGAAACTGACCAATGACACAACTACCTGGGCTCATTCCCAGAGCAGTGTAAAAGGACTCAGTAATTTACCTACCCTTTACATATTTATATGCATATACACAGCCATATACATAGCAGCTAAATATTTGACACAGAAGACAGAGCATATGGCCTGAAGTCAGGAAGATCTGAGTTCAAATTCAGCCTCAGACACTTAATAGCTGTGTGACACTGAGAAAGTCACCAAACCACTGTTTTCCTCAGCTCCCTCATCTGTAAAATGGACATGAGAATAGTGCCTACCTCCCAGGGTTGTTGTGAAAATCAAATGCAATTACAATTTAATGTGCTCAGCACAATACCTGGTACATAGTAAGCACTATATAAATGTTAGCTATTGTTATTATCACACTACACATATGTGAAATCAACATCTAGGGAAGCCTTAAAGAGAAGGAAGGGAAGATGTGCCAGGAAGTGGGTATATAAACTGTCATAAAAAAAAGCAAGATGAAGTTTCAGAAGGTAAATAGTAAGGGTTAGGATTAGAGTGGGGAAAAATAGTTGGTTAAGAAGCAAGGTCCATGTCCGGCAGGTATTGAAAATTTAGCATCAGCTGGAAATACTACTTCTTCCTAACTTCTTATCCAGACCAATTTGGCTTATGGCTATCTGGTCTAGACAGTCACACTAGGGACCTCCAAAACACAGGATTCCTTTTCTATAAATCTTGGGAAAGGAAGCAGTTTGATGCTATAAGGATGGTAAAAGGTGGTTTTTCCTAAAGGTTAACTTAAAAAACAAAATTGATTATTAATTAAAAAAAAATTCACCAAATCTACTCCATACTTCTCTAGTTAAACTTGAGAGATTTGTGCATTTATGGTAACAACTCATACATCAACATCAACAAACTTACAGAAAATAAAAGCTAATCCACATGAAAAATAAATTACCCCGTTGGTCTAAAAACTGACATACCAAATATAAGATTTGAAAGTGTGTTTATGTGTGCATTAGCACACACATACCCTACTGTCAAATAACATGCATGCTTTATGGTGATAGCACTATGGTCTTATTCAGGCCAAAGTGGAGAAGAGGAAAATGGTCCAGTCTTTATTTGAACCAACGTGGCAAACTTTTTACTTACAATATGATGATACTGGGTTCTCTGTTGTTTTTTTTTTCCAACCCTGGTGTCTAGTATGATATTGTGCATGTAACAGGCGCTCAAAAAATGTTTATTGTAAAGTCCACTAAGTATGACAGACCCAGTCATGATTGGAAAGAATCATCATCAAACCAAAGGTTGGCTTGCTCACAGTCACAGCAACTAAAAGGGTTGCCTACTAAGAAGGTAAAGAGGGAATATTCTCATCAACTATATCACAGAACTTTGAAATTTTGAATATGGTACCAAGTTTGTTCAAAGAAATTTAAGACATTATTTGAATAAGTTGAAAATAGCATTTCATTTACAATGAACAAACCATTTTAGATAATGTGACAACTTACATAAAATCTTTCAAAGTAAAATATTCATTTGTGTGCGTGTGCATGTGTGTGTGCGTGTGTCCTATTATAATCCTGGAAATATGGGGAACACAAGAGGGAGTATGGTATAGTAAAGCACCAACTCTGAAACCAGAAAGACCCCAGGAGCTCAAGTCCTACCACCAATGATATATACTAGCTGTGTCTCTAAACAAGTCAATTAGCCTCTCAATGGCCTGAATTCTCTGAGATTATAAATTGCAGATAAGATGCATAGTTCAAAGCATTCCTTTAAGGAACCTTAGAGTTAATCGAGACCAATTCCTTATTTTTACAAATGAAGAAATTAAATGATTTGTCCAGAAATTAAAAGATGACACTGCTAGAAGTGTCTGAGGCAGGATTCAAATTCATCTTGCTGCCTCCAAATCCACTGATGTTACTCTGGTTCTTATCTGAATTGGTAAAGGGAGTTTCTTTACTCAGGAATTATATGTACCAATGAAATTAGAGGTCCAAGGAAAAAAAGGAAAAAAAAATAGCTAGTTTTCTATTACTTATAAATTATATAATAAGCAGAAAAGGGATTTTTAGGAATTTAGTTGCTAACAAAAACAATCTACAAATGATAATTATCTGATCTATGTAGGAATTAATAGACCATTGACCATAAATTAGGTTAAGATAGGAAAAAGTTGCAAATGGGACCAGACAGCCTAAGCTGACTTGAAGTTCACCTACAAAACATCATTTTATCAATAGTATTTTTTAATATATGCAGACATAGTGGGGCATGTGAAAGGGAAAAAAAATTATTTTCAAAGAGAAAGAGAGGCAATATGAGCTCATATACAGCTCATACTTTCATTGGAGGAGGCCTTGCATATAATAAGAGGGTTCAGGTTCAACTGCAGGGGGGGATAGAAGAGCCCACTGATCTTAATTCTGAAAGATCCAGAATGATTTCACCAGTGAGAAATAGCAAAGCAAGCCATTTTGATCAATAGTGTCTGAAAATGATGCAAACCATCCCTGCCCCCAAAGGCAAGTTATTATCTCAAACCATATGAACATGCCTAAATACTTAATATAAATTATGCCTAAATATGGGTAAATATATTTAACTAGAGGCACTAGAACATAAGCCTCAAGACTCCCAGTACTATTCTCTATCTCCCAAATTAAGAGAGTATACAGCAAAAACCAGATATAACAGAACTAATAAATACAGCTGATAGCAATGCCATTTACAACAATTTTACAAAATCATATTGCATTTGCTGAAGCACTTGCTTATTATCAAATTTTCTAGACACTACAATCTTGAAATGTCAATAATTTCCACCAGCAAGTTATTCTAAGTTACAATATTATATGTATAAATTTACAGGTTGCTAGAATACTTTGTATAGAGTTCTCTTTTCCTCATCAATAAAATGAATAAGTTAAATTATATCCCTTTAAATTTCCTTTTGATTCTAAATTCGATTTAGTCAATATTTCTGTAGTGCCTCCTTTGGGCACTCTTGCCCCACCACCACTTGAGCTCAGAGATCAGGTCCCCCAGGAAACTGCTACCCCAAGTTCAAAATACTCTATGGATCTACAATATTAAAATTATAAGTAAGGAGCCCTCACAGATGAATTTTTCCCCCAATATTCAGTCAGCTGACACAACTCAAAAACTTGTTGCAATGGCACAGTAAGAAAAATAGCTACAAAAATACTACTCCCATGAACTGCTTTCTACAAATATATATGACATCAATAGGGTGAGACCTGTGCTGTCAAAGATAGATCTGTATCTACCCTACAACTAAATCTTTTTTTATATATTTTGGGGGGGAAGCAATGCAATTGGGGTTAGGTGACCTGCCCAGGGTTACACAGTCAAGTGTCAGGTGTCTGAGGCCAAGTTTGAACTCAGGTCCTCCTTACTTCAGAGTTCGGACTCTATTCACTGAGCCACCTAGCTGCCCCTCTACAACTAAATCTTAAGAGAGTTGCTAGGGAGAGGATAAGTGGCTGGCCCAGGGTCACACAGAGTCAGTACGGAGTCATGGTTAGACTTGAACCTTGGGTCTAAGATTTCCAGAGTTTACTCTATCAAGTATGCCAAGCTGTCTCTCTTATTTATTCTTTATTTATTTATTCATGTAGATATTGGCTTCCCTCCAACCCAGTTGGAATGTAATTTCTTTGAGGAAAAAGACTGGAATTTTTTACTTTGTATTCCCAGGGCCAAACCAGTGTCTAGTATTTATAAATACATATGAAATAAAGCAACTGAGGCCAACCTTCTCATGACACAGAAAAGGATACAAAGGTACTGAGATCTGAAAT
This sequence comes from Pseudochirops corinnae, assembly GCA_028646515.1. NCBI lineage: Eukaryota > Metazoa > Chordata > Mammalia > Diprotodontia > Pseudocheiridae > Pseudochirops > Pseudochirops corinnae. The sequence goes on along the minus strand of JAQQSV010014242.1, from coordinate 6,723 downwards.
GATTTCTTCAATGATCACTCAAGCAGTAAGTGGTAGTGCTCTGAATTTCCTCTATTGCCCAAAAAAATGTAGGACATTTATCAGAAATACCTAAACATGAGGAAGTACTAGATCTACTTAAATAAGCTCTTTAAACATAAAAACAAACTATACTGTATTTTAGGAATGGAAGAAATTAGAAATTATAGCATTAAGATAATAGATTCTATAGTAATGTGAGGCTTCTGTTAACTATTGCCAACTATTGACTGACAGGTCATGTATTAGAACCCCGAGTTTTCAGGTCTGACAAGTTTATAATTAACTAAACTAGGCATACTACAACAGAAATGCACATTTTTTGCACAGTCTTAAAAACCCCAGCAAGGTATGAGACCTGATATCCAAGTAACAAGTCCAGAAAACAAACTGATTTCTTAGTCATAAGTTAAAGAAGGAAAAATAATTCAGTTAATATATCAAGGGTTATACCTGAAGACAATGATCAGAGAGTCAAAATCATTCCAGGTTCACATCGTTTGTACAGTTGGTGATAGAAAGGAGTTATAGAGTCATTTCAAGGATTGGTGGCAAACAAGACAAGAGCCAATTGAGATTAAGTACTGAAATTTAAGATTCTGTCTGATGTCTAGGATTTTCCTTTATCAGACAGAGAATCTAGTCAAATCACAAGATTTAATGCAGACCATTTCATAATAAGAAGTCTATACCCCAAATAACTCATTCATTAAAATATAACTACCAGTTTAATTAATAAAATGTACCTAAAATAGAGAAGTCAGTCAAAATTTTATTTTCATGAAACTGTGAAACTATATTATATGCAACTCATTTTATATATTAAATTTAACGTGGCATTACCAACTCTGATAAGCTTCTGAATTTCTCCTTGCTTGTGTATTTTTAAATGTTTTTCTTTTTGTTTTTGACATTACTATTACTACCCTCCAACTTTTTTCCACAATTCCCTTCCATGCCCCTCCAAAAAAGTCCTCCATAGTAACAAATAAGCAAAAAAAAAAAAAATTTAATTTTAAAAAATTAAACACATTGGCAGGATCTCAAAGTGTTTCATTTTACATTCATGCTCACTTTATTCAGTATCAATTCATACACATTCCCCGGTTCCCCCCCGCCCTTTTCTCAATCTCTTTGGCCCCTTAATATAGTGCAAAAATATTACAATACACTGTTACATCATAATTGGTTCAGTTATTCCCTAAGTGATGGCCACAGACATTGTTTTCAGATCCTTGCTACAATAAAAGGCTTAATTTTTGAACATGAGTCCTTTCCTTCTCTAATGTTTTGGGGGTATATGACTAGTAGTGGTATCACTGAGTCAACGCATAGTTTAGAGAATGACAGGGTTAAATTCCAAATTCCTTCCAGAAGAGCTGAAGCAGTTCAAGAATTCCACACCTTTATCTTCAGCATAAGAAAATGCTATGTAACATAAAAACTTTGATAATCTTTCTATCTTCCTTTGATCAAAAAATAAAACATTCTATTTCATTTTTATGTACAAATTTTATGCCATTTCATTTTTGTTCAACACGATCTATATGCAGTAGCCAGTGTGGAAAATAAAGTTTAAAAACTTTCAATATTTGGGATACTGGGTAAATAATGTAAATAACCAAAAATTTAACAAATAAAAAAGGTCTTGTTACTAAGTTTTATTGTAAACATGAGTTTTGATCCTATAAATATCAACAATATTAACTATATTAACTTGTAAAGATTTGAGCTAGATAATTTAAATTAAATTCAACTTTTCATAAATGGCATGTTTACTAAAAAAGGTTGTGATATTAATTTTCTATACTTCTTTTATGTCAATAACAATTTATCTGAAATATTTTTGAAATAATATTTAATATTTCTGAAATAAAATTTCAAATATTTTGAAGATGCAATCTCCTAAGTTCTGTTGGCTGGGAATGGGTGAACTGGTATTGTTTAGACCCATTCTATCCATGAGCAAAGAGGTACAGAAAGTCAAAGAAACTTACTTGCCCAAAGTCAAACTGCAAATCAGTGGAAGAATTAGGAACAGATCTCCTGACTTCAGGTCGAGTGCCCTATCCAGTAGGCCACACTGCACAGACAAAAGAAGAAGATTGGAAAAATGAACTGTGCCTTACTATACTATACCACAACACTAAAATACAAATTGTGCCATGCTATGCTTTGCTACAATACCTGAAATAGATCCTGGTCATCTCAAATCAATTTGACTGCCCTCTTTTCCCCACCTTTTGTTCACCCCAGAAATTCGGGCCATTCTGTGTTTATGAATTATCTCCTCTCAGTGGCAAGAACATGAATTTGGTCAGTGGACATACTGAACTCATTAACTGCACATCGCAGATGCCACATCCTTTCTCCTTGACATGACAGACAAGCCACAGTTATCTGACAAGCTGCAAGGGGCATTATGGACAATAAGTGGGGGATGAAAGGAGGTGGTGGGTGAATGTGTCAGATCAGATGTAGAAGAGGACATACTGCACCAAAAGCAGAATGATAAGTCAAAATTTAAAATGCATATGACAATGAGTACAGAGAGACAGTACATTTCCACATTCACAAAATGTAGCTAAAAAAGTCACATCATTATTACAAAACTTTCATCTGTCCTGAGGGAATACATTTCTAGTACTTTTACTTTACCAATTAAGGATTACAAATTCCTATGGTATTTTACTAAGTAACATTAATTTAGGTAAGTTGTGTAAGATCATAGCTCTGAGGTTTCTAATACATAATTCCAGAATCTAGAAAATATTTCAATTCCCTCACAAAACTATAAATATACACAAACCAGAATATTAAAACTAGAAATTTTATATAACATAAATAATATGCTAAGTATGCCAAATGATCAGAAAAGAATGACTTCAGCCGTGAACCTCTGGGAGAGAAAAGGAGAAAACTACTCAAAAATTAAAGTAAGGTGAGAGGATAAATTTTTGTAAAATTTATAAAGGTATTAAAGTATTACACTTTTTTTTATATCTCTAAGGTTTTCAAGATGATCCACAGCTAACAATTAAAATAGTACAATCTGAACTTTTTATGAATCACATTAGCCTCAGTTGTACAACCCCAATGGCTAGGAAACAAAATTATTCCAATCTCTTTCCAATGGGACAGAACTAAAAAGTACAGAGAAATACATTTATTCCTTCCAACTTGACACAGGCAACTTTATCAGTTCTCTAGTAAATGAGCTGTCTTGGAAATCCAAATATGTCCATAACACTCCATTTTATGTGTTTATCAATTAGCTAAAAGGCTAAAAGGTTGCTTTTGGACATTTCATATTTATTAGAAAATCAACTCTAACTGTAATAGGTGACATATGAAGATTGTTTGATTATTACAGAAAGTAGCATGATCTAGTTCCCAGTTCTACCCTGGGTATACTGTAGTCTTGAACTAGTACATACATCTGTGCCAAGAATCCCCCAATTTAAAAAGGAAAAATGATCATTTTTCCTTGTCTGCATAATTGCAGCTATTTATAGAATTACGAATCAAATTTTTTAGAGAACAAGGATATAAAAAAATCACTTCATCTACAGAATATGTAAACGTTCAAGGTAGTTTACAGAGCAGAAAAAATAAACGTAAGTTTAGTAATATTGAAAATGACAAGGATAAAAAGATAACTATCATAACTAGATGGAGGCAAACTAGACATTTAACAAATGGTGCTTTTCTTCTCAGGTCATAATTTCAATGAAATAAATGGAGTATGTGTGGTCGTGCATGTGCGCACACGTGCGCATACACACACACACACACACACACACACACACACACACACACCTTAATTACACAGCCAAGTCCTCTAAAAACTATTCCTCTTAGTGGGAATTCTTTTCTTTTAACTTTTGGTATGGCCAGAATTTAATATTACCACAAGTACATATAAGTTAATATAGAGTTCTTGTGGATATTACAGGTTTTTTAAATGAAGGATGCTACCATCCTTTACAAGATACCATAATCATTTCTAAGAGGAAATGACATTGGTGATTTCCGTACCAGAATTAAACACACAAACATACGTATGCATATATATGTAACAGATTCTGGTGCTAAAAAGTTCCTCAAATGATCATCTGTTCTCAGCCTCATAGCTAAAACTAAACTCAGAGGACATTTAGTTCAATAAAAAAGCAATCAAATATAAGAATTCCAGTGACAGGAAAGTTACAACCTCTGGAAAGAGACTACAGTATCTCACTTTTGGAACAGTCTATTTTTGAAGAACACTTTCTTCATATCTGCCTCTTTTCAGCTTTCACATTTTGTTACTAGTTCAGCCCTCCAGGGCAAAGCAGAATAAGTCTAATCCTTCCAGGTGACAGTCTTTGAAATATTTCAAGGCAAGTATTATTTCAGCCAGTCTTTTTTTCCTCCAAGTTCCTTCAACCTAGTTCATCCCACTACCTTTAAGCAGACAAGATATTTTTACAAATGAGACAAATGATTCTCCCCCAAGGTTAAGCAGTATGTCCAAGGTTACAAAGATAGACTTTATTGGTGTTATAGAAGAGGGGAGGGGCAGAGGAAGTAGCTAAAACTCTTTCTCCTTCTTATAAAGTACTTTTTCCACTAGATGGTCTCTAAGATCTCTTCCAACTGTAGTAAAAGCAAAATTTCTATTGAAATTCCCCAGGAAAAAAAAAAGACCTGAAAAACACAAAACACATTGCCCATGGCCCAATAAACAAGCAGAAGCTGGAATCTTCATATCTAAAAGATTACTAATGGCTGCTCTACTAATCTCTACTCCAAAATTATATAGACCCCTTCAATATAAATGGCTATTTTCTTGAGAAGTCTGGATAATGAACTTTGCAGTCATTTGCAAGAGGCCTCAGAAGCCCTCCAGGGGAGCTTGTACCTGCATAATCATCTCTTTTACAATAAATACAATGGTAATAATAACAATGATGATGATAATAATAATAGCAGCTAGTATTTATACAGCACTTTAAGTTTGAAAAGACTACAAATATTCTCTCATTTTGTCCTCACTAACAATCCTCAGAGGTAGGAACTGTTATCATCTTTTTACAGATAAGGAAGCAGACAGAGGTTAAGTAACTTGCCTCAGGTTACATAAGTGTTGGAGGCAAGATCTGGAGTCTTCCTGACTCTTCCAAGTCCAGCACATATCCCCTACATCACCTAGCAGGCTTTTGTCAAAATCATGACAAAGCTATCATCCAGTCTCTGTTTAAAAGACTCCCATTGGTGATAAATTCATTATATTTGAGGCAGAAATTCATAATAAGTTAAAATCTACTTCTCTGTATCTTCTATCCATTGTGGAAGTAGGGATGACACACACAGCTCTTGTCTGACTTACAGCTATAACTTCTGGTCCAGGACCTAATAAAGTACAGATTCCTCACTTAAATCCAATTCACTTGCAAGTTATGGCATCACCTTCCTGATGACATGGTCCTCTTTGTGAATAAAGGACAAATAACAACCTGTGAGTAGGCCGAGCTGCCCCACTGAGGATCCAACTGGGGCCAGTTCCAGTTGGGCAGTGCAGCTCCCTCCTTCTTTCCTTCCTTCCTATTCTACCTTTCTTCATTCTATCTTCCCTCCCTCCCTTCTTTCCCTTCCTTCTCCCCTTCCCTCCATTCTTCTTTTCCCTTTTCCCTTTCCTTCCCTTCTTCCTCTGTCCCCATAGGCTATCATACCTTTACCTGCTGGTGCTCTGCCCAAAGGAATGTAAATTTTAATGGCTGAAACTTAGAAAGATATTTTGGGGTTTACAGGCTAGATTTCTTTCTTAAAGACCATGCTGTAAATCCAATTCACTCTGGCTCTTATTGATTGGCCAATAATAAGTCCCATTTCAAGCCCCAAGTCATTCTTTGGGCCCGGATGTCTCAAAGTGAGTGTAAATTCATTGATTCTATTTTGGCCAGAGATCTTGCTGTCTTCCCCTAACAGATGGATTTTTTGACTAGGTAAAAGAGGTCCTTCCTTGGTTTCTTTCTAACCTAGCCTCAGTCACTGAATGGGTGTTGCCTCAGTCAAAGTGAGAACTTGGAAAGGCATGAGCTTAAAAAGGTCAAGGTTTCCCACTGCATCCAGGGACATCTCCAGTTGTCCTTATGTATGTCTTGCCACTGGATCCAAATGGTTCCAGAGTAGAAAGTGAAGCTGGTGATTTTGCACAGCCCACCCCCACTTAAATTCAATCCACTTACAAGTCGTGAAATTACTCTCCTAATGTCACGGTCCCCTTACAGAAAAAAGAACAAACAGTAACAGGGATGACACCCATGGCTCTTGTCTGACTTATAGCTATAACTTTTGGTCCAGGATCTAACAAAGTACAGATTCAGAAATACTAATTCAGGGGGCGGAGCCAAGATGGCAGCGTAGCAGCAGCAACATATCACAGCTCTCACATAGCCACCCCAAAATACCCATAAAATAGGACTCTAAACCAATCCTAGAACTCCAAAACACACACAAAGATACTTCCCACTAAAGTCAGCTTGGCTACAAGGAACCATATCAGCACTGCGAACCGAAACCAGCCTGGCCTGAAGCCGCGGCTGTGCCCCGGGGATGGGAGCAGCGGAGGAGCCTCTCAGGTGAGCGGATTAGCACCAGGTCCGAGTGGAGATTGCAAAAGGGGGAGATAAGCAGTCCGGCCAAAAGGCCTCCAGAGCGGAA
>JAQQSV010014241.1:0-12335 GCA_028646515.1 Pseudochirops corinnae | reverse complement strand
ATATATATATATGTATATATATATATACCCATATATATATACAATTATTATTTCTATTACTATTAACTACATCCAACTGGAACTTAAGATTCACAGGCACTGTTGGAGATTCATCCTGCCCTATCGGAAAGTTAGAGGAGTGATGGGGGAGGACATAGGAGAGATTAGATTGAGGGAATGGTCATACAAGGGGATGGCTGTTTTGAGGGCGGGGGTAGGGGAAAGATAGGGGAGAAAATTTGTAACTCAAAATCTCGTGGAAATGAACGATGTAAACTAAAATAAATAAAATAAAATATTAAAAAAAAAAAGAATACAAGTGATTCCCCAATTGATAAATGGTCAAGGGATATAAATAAGCAGTTTTCAACAGAAATTAAAGCTATCTATAGTCATATGAAAAAATGCTCTGTAACTATTGATCAGAGAGTTGTAAATTAAAAGAACTCTGAGGTATCACCTCACACCTATCAGAGTGTCTAATATGTCAAAAAAGATAAATGACAAATGTTGGAGGAGATGTGGGAACACTGGGACACTAATGCACTGTTGGTGGAGTTATGAACTGATCTAGCCATTCCGGAAGGTAATTTGGAATTATGCCCAAAGGTTTATAAAACTGTGCATCCACTTGATCCAGCAATACTGCTGCTAGATCTAGATCCCAAAAACATCCAAAAGAAAGGGGGAAAGGACCTATTTGTACAAAAATATTTATAGCAACTCTTTTTGTAATGGCTAAGAATTGGAAATCAAAGGGATGCAAATCAATTGTGAAATGGCTAAGCAAGCTGTGGTATATGAGTGTGAAGAAATATTGTTGTGCTATAAGAAATAACAAGCAGGATGATTTCAAAAAACCTGGAAAGACTTACACAAACTGATGCATAGTGAAGTGAACAGAATCAGGAGAACATTGCATATGCAATACTGTACAATGAAGAATTGTGAATGACTTAGCTATTCTCAGAAATATAATGATCCAAGACAATCCCAAAGGACTAATGATAAAGCACACTATCCACCTCCAGAGAAAGAACTGATATTGACTGAATACAGACTGAAGCATGCTATTTTTCACTTTCTTTCTTCCTTTTTTTTCTTTTATTCAAGGCTGCTTGTACAAAATTACTAATATGGAAATGTTTTACATAATTGCAAATGTGTATCCTATATACAGTTGCTTGCAGTTTAGAGCAGGGGGAAGAAGGGGTATAATTTGGAACTCAAAACTTTAAATAAAACGTTAAAGAAATTTTAAAAATGAATATCTGTGTCAGGGCAGCTATATGATGTATTGGATAGAACACAAGCCCTGGAGTCAAGAGGACCTGAGTTCAAATGTGGCATCAGATACTTACTTGCTGTGTGATCCTGAGCAAGTCACTTAACCTCATTGCCTCAAAAAAAATTTTTGTATACATACATACATATGCATGTGTATACATGTATATGTGTGCATATATATACATATATTTACATACACATTGTGTCAAATACATTGTACTAGATCAGAGGAGAGATGCAAAGTTTAGATATGAAATATTCTCTTCTGTCATGGAATCTATAATCTACTAGAGGAACAGGGACTGTAGCTGCAGTTTCCCTAATATAGGGCACTCCTTGTTGAGAAAACTCCCTCTATCAATGCAATATGGCAACTTCTCTGAAATTTATTGTTTTAAAAATGGCATAGGCCAATGAGAGGTTAAGTGATTTTCCCAGGGTAGGGTCAAACAGCCAATACGTGTAAAATGCAGAACTTGAACCCAGGTATTCCATGTTTGAGGTCAGATCTCTACCAATTGTACCATGCTGACATTAACAATAACTATAATACAAATAAAACAAGATCTCAAGGAGAGGAAAACGCCCAACCCCCCAGGAAAAATCAAATATATTAATACCCAAATGAATTTAATCAATGCAAACATTGTGAGATCAGTAGGGTTTGTTAAAAATAAAAAGTGAGAGAGAAGGAAATAACATCACAGTCCTGACCATCAAAGATTGGTGGCCAGTAGTTAAAAAACAAAACAAAACCCTGAAATCATAAGAAGGAACAGATTTTAGGGGGAAAGAAAATAACTTTAATTTTCAACATATTGAGTTTGAGATACCATTGAGACAACCAGGTGGAAATATTCCACGTACAGAATAGGTCTGAAGCTCTCTATTGAGTCTAGTACTAAAGGTACAGATCTGAAGGTCATTTTGCATTAATGTAATAGTTAAAGCCACAGGAGTAAATGAAATGAGGTTACCAAGACAAAGAGTATATGTAGAAATGGAAGAGAAGGGAAAATAGCCAAGGATATAAGCCTGGAGAATGCCCATCTTAATGAGTCCAGAAGTATTTGGGGTTAATTTTAGATGATGGGATTAAGAAATTAAGAGCTAAAAGAGATGTAAGGGGTCATTATGTCCAGCCCATGATAGATAAAAATACTTATAATTTTAAGAACATTCTTCAAATTACTTAGAATGGGTCTTTAAAGAGGCCTTAAAATGATAGTATTTTATGACTTAAAGCTTGTTGTTCTCATTAGAAAGTAAGGAAATGATGAGCTTAATTTATAGGTGCCTTTTTAAGGTTTGTAAAAATTTTAGGCCGATTACTGTTTTGATAAAGGAAATACTCATTTGCTGGATATGGTGTTTCTTATTAATATCTCAAACTTGTTTTCAGCCTCTAACACAATAAGAAAAAAGGGCAGAGTTATTTTAGTTAGTTTTCCATTTTCAAGCTTGCCTGAGTTCCCTGTACTTAAATTCAAAGCCAGCCACTTCCCACAAATATAGGCCTCTTAAAGAAAAGAGCTAAAATTCACAGAGCTGTCAAATAAGATATCCATTAAGGAAGATGCTTGTGGTGCTGAAACTCCAGCATTATAGCTTTAAGTCTCTAAGGAATTCAGTTACTTAATGAGAAACAAGCCAGTTAGGGCAATGAGCTGGCTGTTGGAGGAGGGAAGTGAATAAGCTCATTAAATATCATGACAGGGAAGCAGAATGTGGAGATTCCCAATGAATTTAAGTTTCACATGTGGAAAACTTGTGGCAGTCAAGTTTTCAGAGACAATGTGTAGCTTTAATTAAATTATAATTCAGTGTTAGCTAATAAATCCATGACTGGGTTTTGTTTCATTTTCAGAACAGAGATCTTATCATAGGAAGCATTTCATTCAAACCTAATTAAATATGGATTTATGGCTTATGGTACCTTGAAACATAGAAAGGTTTCTAGACCCTGCTGACCCATTGAGAAAAGGAACTGTTTTCAGGTCATACTGTCTGTCAGACACTGACTGTCAGACTGCCTACAGCACACCCCTGCCACTGGTAGCTGAATGTGTTTGTTGTGTGTAAATAAGTCTTGTAAGACTCCATTGCTTTCTATTTCTACTAATAGGCAAATTCACAAGCTGAAAGCCAATGGCTAAGGCCAACTCTATTTCAATACAATGGTTTCCCTTTCCTCCAGGTTTCCATACTCTTCTTTTCTTTTCTTGCCATCATCACACCTCTCACTCTCTCTCTCTCTCTCTCTCTCTCTCTCTCCTCTTTCTCTCTCTGTCTCTGTCTCTCTCTGTCTGTCTCCCTCTCTCTCTCTCTATATATATATGTACACACACACACATATACATCTATACATTCATATATAGAGACACACATATATATTATATATAGACACACACACACCTTTTTTTAACCTAGTAAGTAAAGTAAATAAATATACTGCCTTCTTATTCAGACCATCATATTCTCTCTGTCTACAGAAAGAAGAAAAAAATCATGCTGAGAATTCTCAACTGTGGTTGTGGGTTAGTAAATACATTTGAGCTGAGTTTATTGAATGCCTAGAAAACCAAAATTCCAGCTTAGTCTGATAATAATTATAATGGGTTCCTTGGAAGTAAATGACTGTCCCTTTAGACTCTAAAGTTCAGAGGAAGATTAACTCTTTCAGGATGGGAAGAAGAAAAGTATTAAATGATGGTTATATTCCCTCCTCAAATAGTGAAAATTGAATATGCTCTTTATTTCCACAGAATTGTTTCTTCTGAGTAAGAAAAAGAAGAGGGACAGAAAAAAAGGAATAGTACTTTTAAATGGCTAATAGAGATTAAATGCTACAATCCATGAAGAAGTACTGGTATTGGTCTTAAGAAAAAGAAAGGAAATGTCAATTCTGCTACATCCAGGAGGGACTGCTAGATAGTGAATTCCTTATAAAAGCTGTCAGTGCAGACTCCTTAGCTAACATCATCATCATCACCACTACATTTTTACCAAGTACCTGCTAGGTGCTCACATGCATATGTTAGGCTTTAATTTCCTTTTAAATGGCAGGAATGGAGAAGGATCAAAAAGAAAGATAATTCTCATGAACATCCAGTTTAAATAGGAAAAAAAAAATCAGATTCTGAGAGCTCTTATCTTATTGTGAAAGAAAGATTAAGAAAGGAAGATCAAGCACTTATTTTATTTTTGTGGTGGCATAGCAACTATTAAGGGGCGGAAAGAAAAACAAAATAACTTGTGTTTGTGTATGTGTGACTCCACTTTAGTTGGTTAAATAGCAGTTCCTGGGACTCGCATTTTGTATTATGATAATAACAGCAAACAACTAACTTGAGTAGGGGAGGCATCTAGTCTGATTTCAGTGGTGTGGAAACAGCTGGTGAGTGATCTCTCTCTGCTATTCAAGAAGTAGAGAACAGACTGAGTACCTACTATGTTCCAGGAGCTATGCTAAGAGCTTTACAAATATTATCTCATTTAAGATAATATTGAATGAGGAGGTCCCCTCTCTGGATGCGGATTTATAACAATTGTAAAATTTATAGCATTAGTGAGTTGCCTAGAGCACAGAGGCATTTTTAAGCCTCTGTCCTAGGGTCTCACAGTCAGTATGTGTCAGAGGTGGGACTTAAGCCTAGGTCTTCCTGACTTGGAGGACAGTTCTATCTACTATACCTCAGCTACATCTCAATATTTGCATGTTATTTCATTCAATCCTCACAAAGATCTTGTGACTAAGTCATTATTATCCCCATTTTACAGATGTAGCTCAGGGATGTTAAAGTGACTCACCTAAAGTAACAGGTACTCAGCATCATAGGCAGGATCTCAACCCAGTCAGGTGTTTCTGATTCCAAGGTTGGTGTTCTTTCTCCAATGCTTTGTTTTCACATTGCTTTCTATGGGGTTAAAAAGTAGCTAAAATAACATAATTTAGGACTCAACCAATAATTTTGTTGTTATAAGGAACTCCCCAAGAGGAAAGTTCCTCCACTAATTCAGATCAACTGTTCTGTAGCTTGTAGCCTTAGAGAACTATTGGGGGCACTAAGAGTTTGGGTAACTTGCATAGAGACACAAAGGTAGAATGTAGCAGAGCAGAACTTGAACCTCAGTCTTCTGGATTCCAAGGTTGACTCTCTGGCCATTTGTTGTGCTGCTTAGAGGACAGGACCCAAGATAATTTTGAGTACATTCTCTTTGATCCAGATTTCTGCAAGAATTCATTTGTTCTCACTCTTATAAGATAAGAACTTTTTTAAAGGGCCATAAGTTGGCCCTTAAATGTATAGCACATTTCTTAATAAAGCAAATTGACTTTCTACCTGTTGTCAAATAAAGCCCAAAATCTCACTGTATAAAGGCTTATAAGAGAAATGCCTAAGACTTAGGGAATAAAAAAGTGATTCAAAAGCTATAGTAAACCAGGGAGCCACTGCCACTTTCAGTTCCTGACAGTCTTGGAATAAAGATATTACACAGAACTTCTGGTTGAGGGACAGTATCCTTTCCTTCCCACTCCCATCAGACCACATTCCACCCACCAACAGCATCATTATGAAATGGGGATATAAACCCCAGAGATTATAAACTCCTCCATTACATATGTTACAAGCCTTTTGAGGGCAGGAACTGCCTTTTGCCTCCTTTTGTATCTCCCCACACTTAGCACAGTACCTGACCCACAGGAAGCACTTAATAAATGTCTATTGATAGTAGTCTCTCTTGTTTTTGCCCATCATCACTATCCAGCCTTCACAAAGCATCTGCTTAAGTGATTCTTTCAGAACTCAAATGAACTCTCATCTTGTGGTTCTTCTTGACCATTGAGGTTGCAGTTACATAAGTTACCATAAATTGTTATTTTTCCTTCTTTATTTTGAAGCTGTCATCCAGGAACCAACAAGATAACAATAGCTTACATTTATCTAATGTGTTAAGATTTATGTGTATTATCTCATTTTATCTCCTTGTCTTTGTACTTCCTCTTGCCCAACCCGGAACATAGTCAGGACTTCTGCCTCTTAGTCCCTTGTTTCCTTCAAAACTTTGCCCATGCGCCACCTTTTGCATATCCCTACTGCTGATGCCTTCCTCCCCCAAAATTTAAATTCTCTGTCTCTGTGATTCAGTCTCTCTATCCATATATATATATATATATATGTCTGTCTGTATGCATATATATGTATATATGTGTGTATACAAACATATTTGTGCATGAAAATGTATATATATGCATATATATGTATTAACTCCTTGAGGGTAGGACTACTGTTTTATTTTCATCTTTGTATTGACAACACCTAGTATACTGCCTGGCCCATGTTAAATACTTAATAAATACTTGCTGACTATATCTTCTAAAAACTATATGAAAGAATTATAGGATCATAGATTTAGTCTGAAATAACATTAGAGTTCATGTAATCTAAGCCCAACATTTTACAGATGAGGAAACTAAAGCCCAATGATGACTCGCCCAGTATCACACAGGCAGTATGTGGCAGAGAAGATTCAAACTCAGTTCTTATGACAAGAAGTTCAGCAGTCCAAATAAAGCATTCTTTCCATTGCACCAGTGGCAATACCATTATCCTCATCTTTGATCATGAGGAAACTGAAGAGTGGGGGTGGGGGTAATGGAGGTAGTACTTGAACTCGGGTCTGTTGCCTTAAGTTCAGTGCTCATTCAACTGCTCCATGCTAGCTGAGCCTATTTTAAGTGAATTAAGGTGGCATAGTGAAAAGAAAATTGGATTGGAGTAAAAAAGTTTCCAGTAGGGGTGGCTAGGTGGCACAGTGAATAGAGCACCTGCCCTGGAATCAGTAGAACCTGAGTTCAAATCCAGCCTCAGACACTTAACACTTACTACCCCTGAGACCTTGGGCAATTCACTTAACCCCCAATTGTCCTGCCTTCCTCCCTCCAAAAAAAAGCAACAACAACAACAAAAAGTTTCCATACCCTGAAGACCCACTGAGGCAGAGAAATGTTATTCAATTTTGTCCTTCTCTAGTTTGTGACCTTGTTCAAGTCATTGTGCCTGTCTACATCAGTTTCCTCGTGTATAAAATGAAGGAGTTGGCTTGGATTTCTAAGGCCCCTTCCAGCTCTAGCATTCTAATGATTTTCTTTCGACATCTGGTAAACTAATAAGCTCATGGCACAATAGATGGAGATTAGTTTCTTCACATTGAAACTGGAGCCTCGCTAAAAATGTTTCACCAGCCTGTTTCTTTCAAATCAGTGAGTTCTGCTACACTTAGGGAAAGCTTGTGGTTTCCGTTTTGTTTCTTATTTTTGTTGTTTGTATAGTTAGAAAAAAAAGACTCATTCTTTTTCCTTCCCCCAGTAACGCAGACATTTCTCTCTCCCCAATTCCCCAAATGCTGAAAAAGAACTCTGAATGAAGGAAAATTTCTAGTTTCCCAAACAATTTAATAGAAACATGCTATTTACAATTCTTTTTTGCCTGCTCACACACCATTGAATAGTAAATGGAGTCAGAATAGTAGGACCCAGGTTCAAATTCCCACTCTGCTGCTTACTCTGAGTGTGACTTTGGATAAACCTCATTCTCTGTGAGCCACAGTTTCTAGTATTTAAAATGAAGTTTTTCTACCAGATCACCTCTAAGGTTCCTTCCTGTTTTCAATCCATGATCCTATGATTTTGAGAACACTTTTCTCTTTCAGGAAGGGAACAAAGAGGCCTGAGAAGCTGGTTCCAACATAGATTTTCCTTTTTCCCCTTCTCTCTCAGTTTCATTCTGGATTTGAGATGGCTCAGCAAGAGAGTAAAATCAAGTAAGCAAATATTGAGGTTTAGCTATACATCATCTTAGTCTAGCCTGCATAAGACCTTTCTTGGCTGTTTGCAGTGACATAATGAGTCATGACACTGTACATGCATTTTTCAAATAGGGGAACCACCTTCTTGCCTGAGCTCAGAGTTGAAATATGATTCTCCTATGTAAAGAGACCCACAAAAATGCTCATTGGCTCTCTGCGACTTTGAATTTTTCCTGTTTGGTTTCTATGGTAGAAATTCGGTTTAACTGTTCACTGCCTGCAGGCCAATCCTGTTATGAATCAACAAACCAAGTTGGCTACATGCATCCACAACCAAATTCGCAGCTCTTTAATTTTCAGGGAATGTGTAGCTAGGAGAAAGGAACACAGCTTGGTCTGCAGATTCTCGGAGAGATGTGTATCATCCAAGTTTTTTTTTCTTTTTTAATCATGGCTTGAGATGTCCCTTCAGTAAATATTCTATCAGAAACCAGGGATGGACTCAGCTCGTCCACCCATACATTTGTAATCCTCAGCAGTGGCTTTATTCTATCATCACTCTTCAGTAATAGTATGCCATTTCTGATTTGATTCTTTTGATAACCAAACAAGTTAAGACAAAAAAAGAATGGGCAAGGTGATTTAAATTTACTTTTTCCTCTAGATCAGAGTTCTTGATCAATCCCTAATTCTAAATCTATAATGCTAATTTTTTTCTTGCTAGGATTCTGATCTACCCTTTCTTTCTGTTTCAGAGCATTGCCCCACTCCATCCCTCAGATCAAAAGTGTCTGGACCTCTGTTCATCTACAAATGAAGGGACTTAGATGACCCATTTCAAGTTCTTTCTAGCTTTAAATCCTATGGTCTTTCCAGCCAGTTGGAGTCCCAGTACCTTCACCCAACACAATCCTAGAAACTCTCCTAGGAATAGAATGAACAAGTCTTTTTTTTTTTTTTTAAGGGCAGTCAGATGTGGTATGGGATGTTTTGAGTTAGATGAATCAGCCCATTTTTGTGGATTTCCTGAGATACTTTCTGAAATGCTGCTGAAAAATATCTTGTGTGATCTTGTAACAAATTAAACAGAAGAGAAACCACCAAGTGCTTGCCTGTTTGAATAGGTTAACCACAAAAGCTCTGATTCATGGTGACTTGAGTTAAGGAGGGAAAACCCTGGATCATCATTTAGCTTCTAACTTTCCCAAACTTCACCTCCTTGACTTCCTTTTTTGGAATTACTGAGAGAACAAGAGAAGACTGGTCATGTTTTTAATGCTCTTGAATTCTGAATACTGGTTAACTTTTTTAATTGTTTGTGAAAATAATAACTGTATATAGTTCTGAGTCCTACAGTATATTCTCTGTAGCATTTTACCTTCTCTTAAAGTAAAACCTTCCTACTGATTTTTTTTTCTTTTTTCATGTGTACTTATGTACATTCTCACTGAGGTCAAATATCTTTAATGCATTTCAGCAGGCCCTTTTTTTTTCTCCTTTATTCCCCTCCTCCCCATATTTCTTTGCTGACTTACTCATTGGGCAAAACAATAAGCACTCTATCTGTTTTTCACTGGCTGGGATCACTTGCCAATCTTTTCCCAGCATACTTCATGCAAGAGGAATTTCAAGCACACCCACTTTTTTTTTAATCCTTTTTTGTTCTTAGTGTGTGTGTGTGTGTGTGTGTGTGTGTGTGTGTGTGTTCCTCAAAAAAAAAAGCCTATGATCTCACTTATCTCTAGGGGAACTATTATAACAAAGAAACATGCATTTCCAAGATCGAGAGCCTTGCCCAACTCTGTGATCCAGTTGTTCCAATCAAAGTGTGTAAGCTGCACAATGCACTCATTCACACACTGAGTTTCCTCTCCCTGAACAATAGCTCCTATAATATAAAAGGTCCTACCTGATGGATAGTTACAGCCCAGCTGTTTAAGGAAAGTTTTTCCATAGAGGTAGTGAAGTTGCCTGTTTTGCAGAGTGAACAGGACAGCCTTATTTGGTCATGCTTGTTTGTAGTTGGGCATTTTGTGTGTGTGTGTGTGTGTGTGTGTGTGTGTGTGTGTGTGTGTTCTGTGGAGGCGGGGAGGGGTCAATGTTCTAGTTCTTTTTGTTTTTCATTTCCTTAGAATTGGAATTCAGAAGTCTGCTGATGGTCAGGGGCACTTGAACTCAGGAAAACTCAACTCTCAGACTAGGAGGGGCACAGGGTGTTTTGCCAAGAAACAACTAAAATTTCCTGTTTTCCAAATCTCAGACTTAATTTCTCTCACCTTTGGGGTCAAGTTTTCTCTGCTTTTAGCCAACTTCAGCTTTTTGTTCCCAAAGAAAAGGGAAAACTTGGAAGGATGCTCTTAAGGCTTCTCAGACACCAAGTGACATTTTTAGCATTGTCCTTTGTCAGTTAAATTCAAGTGTATTTTGAAACATATGGATTACATTTCCCTTGAAATATATATATATATATATATTCATATATATGTATATACCTTATATACATATATGTGTATATAAAATATGGTTTAACATAAACAAGAAAAGTACTCGGCAAAGTCTATTTGGGATTTTACTGTACTCAGAGTGGCTGAAAAAATAGTTTCAAGCACTCTATAATCTCAATACACACGGGTTGCTCTATCCCTAGGAAATAATTAGAATGAATATCACAAATGAATTCTGTAAGTAAAAGTCCCTAAAACATGAATCTTGTTACTGGGCCATCTACTTGCTTCTTTTTGTAATCAAAGGATCATAGAGCTAACCCCTTCATTTCATAAATGAAGTGAGGCACAGAGAGGTTAAGCAACTTATCCAAGGTCACACAGAGAGGCAAGATCCAATGACACCTGAAAGGTTCCTTCCCCAGATTTGAATGGTGTGATGTGTGAGTTTCCTTCTAAGAGCCAAAGTATGAAATCACGCCAATAACATTTACAATTATGTAATTATAAGGAACAAGGAAGTTGACTGCTCACAAGGGATGGGAAGCAATAGGAAATAACTCCCAACACTGTTTATGGGGCCCCTTTCTAGATGAAAATAAGAAAATAACTCAAATTCTTTATAGACTTTCCAAAACATTAATCATGAGCCTGTACTTGACATGATACACATGGTAAGTGACCTACCTGCCCCTTCCCCAGTCACCAATTAATGTGGCAGTCATTTTAGCAGAAATAAAGAGATCATTCTGCACCATTCATTCCCACCAACACATTCGAGACCAAAATAGAAATATTGCAAATATCTCCAGAAAACAATCCAGTGAATAGTCTGGGAATGTTCACTGGTGTCACACACACAGTTATAGCTGTGTGCATCCTACAGACTTTAACAGAAATCTCCTGGTTACCTCCCAGCATGCTACTTTGAAAACAGAGGAGAGTCAAAACAAAGGCTATTCAGCGAGATAACCTAAAATTATCCCATTGAATTCCACTGTGCATCTCTCTTCTGTATCTACCTAGGAAATAAGGTGAGATTAGCTTTTACAGGTGCTGCCATTTACAATTTAAACAACACACAGTGAGCTTCAGTTAAGTTTTTATTCTGGAAATTTACATAATGCAAGAACTGAACTAAACTGTCATACTTGACAGTGAAAATATTTCTTGTATTAACTTTTAGGACAGTGCAGAGCTCCTGTGAGTTGAACTGAGCCAGCCAATATTCAGGGGGACTTTTTTTTTTCTCCCTGAATCACCTTATCAGTTGCTGCCTATAAGCAGCTGACAACATCAGACTTCCTCCTGTCTGTGTGTGTAGAAAGAGAAGGAAGTTTGTCCTGAGGAGATGTTTTGTTTTTTTTTTTTAAAGAGATAGTTTTGCATCAGACATATTCTATTCATAGTAATCTCATCCTAGTGGAGTAAAATTAGAAGCTGTAATGGAAAATTTGGAAAATGTTGTCATGGTCAATATATGTAATATGCATGAACTATTTCATATAAAGAATAGAACTAGGCTATAGTAAGCTTGTTTTCTTGAGTTGATTATGAAATCCCAGAACCACCATGGAAAAAAAGAGAAAGGAAGTTTTTCCAGGGCAGAGATTATTGTACATTTATTTGTATGTGAAATGAAAGAGTTCAGAGTCTGAATCTAAGGTCAGAAAAGGTCTTTATTCTTTCTCGTGAGAAAGGACTCTTGCCTCCTCCCCCCCCCAAGCCCCTGCCACCCAACATGGCATCTGCAGGGAGAGAGCAACAGGTAGAAGCCAGCCTATGGTTATATAA
>JAQQSV010014240.1:0-12336 GCA_028646515.1 Pseudochirops corinnae | reverse complement strand
CATACCTAAGCCTTATACACTACTCTTTAGAAATTAAATTCATTATGATATTAATTGGCAAATATAAACCTGATCAATATGAAAAAATGAAGTTTATTAGGAATATAATATTGCATTTCAATATTTCAATAGATTCCTGATGTTGTGGGTAATTCACAACATATAAAATTGAAAGCAATGGATGGCCTCTTGTGTTATTCTTATTCATATATCTCAGGCAATGCTGCATTCCCTTGAAGCTTTCCTCTGTTTTCTAATGTTATACCTAAAGCACTTGGGCTGCCAATCTGTTGTCTCTCAATTTAGCAACATGACTGAGCCATATCCTTTTCCCATAATCAATGTTCTTAATGACGTCTTTTATGCCATTATGTGTGTGCACATGATCAGCTGGAGCATACTTGAACAAATCATGTAACTTTCCATTGTCCTTTGGTTCTGAAATTTTAATTACTCAAAGAGTACAAGGTTATGTCTTTAGCAAACATATAGTATTCTTGTATGAAATATGTTGTTCTGATGATGAGTATTTGTAGCAATAAGCAGCTTGCAATCATTGACATTATATGATTTCCCTCACATCGTCTAATCTGAACTACAATTGAATCAGGAGACCAATGGTTCCATCTATAATTACTACTCATGGGTCAACTTATACTAACTGGTCAAGATATGTATGCATACATACATATATACATGCACATATGTAAATTTATATCATCATCATCAGTGTATCTAAGTATATATACATATATGAATGCATGTAATCACACATGTATTTAACATACATCATTCTATGTATGCATACACATATATGCAAACACAGATGGTTCCTTTGGTTGCCCCTCCTTTGTGTCTCAAGAGGGAAAAAAATGCCATCACACTGTCAGGGTGAATGTAGTTTGTTTGAGTATGGATGATGATACCAATATAAGAAAGTCACTATCACAAGTTGAGCACAAATAGTCAATATGACTATTTAGGAGACAGATGGCTCAAAATGTATACATCTCACATTTATTTGAGCTACCACAATTCTCCATTGCTCAAAGAGCATAAAACCTTTATGTGGGATGGGCAATTCTTTATGCTGCACAATCCTGTACCAGTGTTTCCCATGACTCATAATCGATACCAAAATTCTTCAGAAAGACTTTGAGAGTATCAAAATTAATAAAATAATAAAAATAATGTCTATCTACATGTATGCAAATAATAATCTGGTCAGTATGCATTCTTCCTTTAAGTTTTCTTTTATCCCAATGAATTGGTAATTCAATCTTTTTTGATATATCAGTACATTTTTTTCATGATCAAGAAAGAAATAGAGGTAAAGAGATTAAATTTTAAAATAGCTTTCAGTGTTTGAACAAAATGAAACTTGTTACTACTCAATATCATTTATGCCCCAAAACATTTCCCATGTCCTAATGAAAGAAAGAGAAAAAGATTTTGAAATTTTATGGAATTCAATTTCACTTAAGCCATAGAACTTGAGAAATGATTGCATATCAGACCATATGATATAGATTTAAAATGTAAAAATGGCTTTAGAAATAATTTAATTCAATTGTATCAACACATTCCTTGTAGGTCACATATACCCTACAACATTTCTGAAAGCCACGAGAAAGAAAGTGAAATGTAATTGGGAAATATTTTAAAAAATAATAAATATTCAATATAAATATATAAGTATTAATAATGTTAACATGGGATTTTTAAGTCAATATACTTTATCAAAGATCCCTATGTTTGGTTTTGTGTCCCTCGTTTCTCTTTGAGTTTGACACCACTTAGCTAATCCAAGTCCATCTTTTACAGATGATGGAAGAGACGTAATTTGCCTATGGTCACACAGGAATTAAGTGACAGAGCCAGGGTTTAAATATAGGCCTTCTGACTGTAAATAAACCCAGAGTAGTTTCTCTTACTTAACACATTCTGTATATAAGAATCTGAAATAACTGCTAAGTAGAAGTATCTACCAATTATACTTTTTCGAACTCTTACATTCCAAATCTTTAAGAACAATGTTTTACTCCATACATACATTTATTTGCAGCACTTAAATTACTTTCACAAAAGCAGGTAACCCTGGTCCTATGATCTCATTGACTTGGAAACTCTCTGTACTAATGAAAATCACAATCCCCCTCATGTTTTTACCCTAAAAGTTTCTTATGCACGCTTTCTCAGAAAGGCCTCATTGAGAAGCTACATACAATGCTACCTATCAGATCCTGAGCTAGATGCTTTAACAGGAATTCCTCATTTGCCACATGATTGCCTGACTTTTTTTTATTACTTTAAACTTGTTGAATTTTGTGTTTTAGGCTGCTCTTCATATGCCATCACTGTTGATATGTAAGATTGACTTGTGTCCATCTTAGAACAGAAGAAAGAAAGAAGGAAAGAAATATTTAGATAATGTCTATCACTTCCAGGAACTATGCTTAATGCTTTACAAATTTTATTTTATCCTTACAAAACCCCTGGGAGATAGATTCTATTATTATCCTTATTTTACAAGTGAGGAAATGTAGGTACAGAGGATAGTGACTTGCCCAGGGCCACATATCTGCTAAATGTCATGAGGCTAGTTTCAATATTAATAACCATCTGTTTATAGCAACTACTATGTGACACATACTGCACTAAGAACTTTACAATTATTATTGCATTTGATCCTCACAACTTAGAGAGAGAGAGAGAGAGAGAGAGAGAGAGAGAGAGAGAGAGAGAGAAATGTTAGCACCCCATGTAACAGTTGGAGGTAAACAGAGGTTTTACTGACTTGCCCAGGAGTCATATAGCTAGTAAGTGAAATTGGATTGTACTTCAAGCATTTCTAACTTCAGTTCAGCTCTCTAACCATTTGGACCATATACATTACAGTAGAAAAGGGGAGTGAGCACTATAAATTTGTGAGACAAAAAGATAATGCTACCAAAAACACTGCTATAGAATTCCTTTTCACCTTCAAATATACTCTGACCTTTCTGTGAACTTTTCAACATTTGGACACTGATAAGTTTTTAAAAGTTAAAAAAAAAAAAAAAAACTTATTGTGTACTGGAGCCGAGATGGTGGCACAGAAGCAGGAAAACTCCACAGCACCCCACATTAACACCTCAAACACCTATAAAATATAACACTAAACAAATTTTAGAGCTCCAGAATTCACAAAAGTGCAGTGAAGCAAAGCTCCCACTGAAAGCAGCCCAGTAGGTGCGACAGGAAGGGCTCATCTCAGACAAAACAAGCCCGGAAAGGAACCGTGGCTTGGCACCAGGGCGGCCAGCACAAGCCCCAGCTAGAGCATTCAGGAGAGGGTATCCCCTGCAGCTGTAGAGATTTCCAGGATCATCAACACATAGGAAACAAGGATTTAGTGAAAGGATACAGGAACTCTGCTAGATCTGCAGGAGAAAAGCGGTCCGGCCATCTGCCTCCAGAGCAAGAAAGCAGCAGAAGTGGCTTTTGCCTGCACATGGCTGCTTCAGAAGCGCTTGGACTGCATATCGCATGGAGATCAAGTGATCATTCAGAGGATAAGTGCTCTTGCCTTAAGCTACCTGGATCAGGATTGTGGTCTTGGGTGGTGATCCTGAGGTGCGTTTTCATGGAGCTAAAGCTGGTGGGGGCTGCAATGGCTTCCTAATAGCTTCAACAGCTGTGAAAATCCCTGAGATTTGAGACAAATCTCATGACTCTGGAAGCAGAATTTCACAGAATTAAAAAGTCAAGTAATTGATTGGCTACATGAGCAGGCAAAGGAAGCTAAGTAAGAACAGCAATGCAACTTTAGATTCCTTTTTTGGGGACAAAACAGATCAAAGCATGGAACAGAAGGAAGACAACAAGAGTCAGAACTCCCACACCAAAAGCTTCCAAGAAAAATGAAGATGGGTTACAAGCCATAGAGTAGCTTAAGAAGGATTTTCAAATACAAATAGGGGAAGTGGAGGAAAAATTGGGAAGAGAAAGGAGAATGATGCAAGAAAATCATGAAAAGAGAGTCAAAAACCTGACTGAAGAAAATGCTACCTTAAACAATAGATTAACTCAAATGGCAAAAGAGGCCCAAAAAGCCAATGAAGAGAAGAATTTCTTAAAACGTCGAATTTGCTAAATGGTAAAAGGATCTCAAAAGCTTTCTGAATTGAATAATTCCTTTAGAATTAGAGTGGAGAAAATGGAAGCAAATGTCTTTTTGAGAAATCAAGACCCTATTAAACAGATCCAAACAAATGAACAAAATAGAAAGCAATGTGAAATATCTCCTTGAAAAAACCACTCACCTTGAAAATAGATCTAGGAGAGACATTTTAAAAATTATTGGATTATCTGAAAGCCATGATTAAAGAAAGAACCTAGAAATCATGCTTCAGTAAATTCTCAAGGAAAATTGCCCTGATATTTTAGAACCATAGGGCAAAATAGAACTTGAAAGAATTCACGAATGACCTCTTTAAAAAGATCACCAAAAGAAAACTCTTAGGAAAGTTATAGCCAGCTTCCAGAGTTCTAGATCAAGGAGAAAATATTACAAGCTGCCAAGAAGAAACAATTTCAATACTGTGGAAACCCAATCAGGGTAACCCAGCATCTAGCAACTTCTACATTAAGCAATTGAAGGGCCTAGAATATGATATTGCAGAGATCAAGAGAACTAGGATTAAAACCAAGAATCACCTACCCAGTAAAATTGAGTATAGTGTTTCAGGGGAAAATATGGTCATTCAGTGAGGTGGAGGACTTTCAAACATTCTTGCCAAAAAAACCAGAACTGAAAAAAAAATTTGACATTCAAATACAAGAAGCATAAGACAAACAAGGAAAAGAATGCATAAGGACCTTATCAAAGTTGAAGTATTTACATGCTAACATGGAAAAATGATAATTGTTAACTTATGAAACTTTTCTCTGTATGAGGATAGTTGAAGGGAATATAAATGTATTTATATATGTATAGATACACATATGTCTATATAGGAGGGTATATATGTGTAGGAATACATATGTGAGTGTGTGTATATATGTATACAGAGGGCACAAGATCAAATGAATAGTATGCGAAAATATTTTATAGGTGAAATTGAGAGGTGGGAGAGGAATAGTATGAGAGGGGACAGGGAGAGACAGAATGGGGTTATTCCTCTCATATAGAAAAGGCAAGGACAACTGTTGCAATGGAGGGGAAGAAAAGGAAAGCAAAAGGGAATGGGTTAACTTTACAGTTATTGAAATTGGCTTATGGAAGGAATGACACACTCTAAATTGGGTATCTTGGCCTACAGGATAGTAGGGGCAAGGGGATGAGAGGAGGTAGAATGGAGGGGAGGGCAGGTTGTCGGGAAAGTTTGTTAGAAGCATACACTTTTGTAAATGAACTGAAAAAAAGTAGAGAATAGAACAAGAAGGGGGTCGAATAGGAAGGATGAAAATATAGTCAGTCTTATACAATATGTCCATTGTGGAGATGTTCTGCATAACTACACATGTACGGCCTGTGCTGAATTCCTTGTCTTTCCAGTGTGGGTGGGTGACAAGGGAGGAAGCAAAAGAATCTAGAATTAAAATTTCTAAAATCATCGGTTAAAAATTATGTAATAATAATGATTATAATCATCATCGTCATCATCATCATCATCATCATCATTATTATTATTATTATTATTATTTACATGCATCTTGGATATAAAATATACAGGCACTGGGATAGGGAGATGCATCTTGCCCTACTGAAAAGTCAGAAGGGTGATGGGGGAGGATATAAGAGAGAGCATATTGGGGGATGCAGTCTACAGTGGGATTGTGGTTTTGGGGTGGTGGGTAGGGGAAATAAGGGGAGAAATTTATAACTCAAAATCTTGTGTAAATGAACAAAAATAAAAAAAAATTTAATTTTAAGAAAGATGATGAGCAGATGTAGTAAATGCTCACCAAGGCAACTCTTAGTAAAGGGAACAGATGATTATGTAAATGCAGTGATTCTAAAATGAACTAAATGCTAGTATTTGAGATCAATGACCCACAGGCTAATTCTTCCAATGCAACAACTTAATGAGATCTCCAGGATGAGAAAACAAAATTAAAAACAAACGTTTTCTAATGTATGCAATAGAATGGCCCCAACCCACAAATGTCTAATTTCCCCTCCCTTTATCCCCTTGAAAAAATCAAGTCATTACAATATTATTATTTTTAATTTCTTAAAGTACTCTATGTCGCTCTAGTCTTGCAAAGGACAACTTGGAACACACTGAAAACAGAAAAGAAAAACGAGCATAATTACAGTTTAAAAGCAGTATCACTAAGATTTTGTCCCCCCCCCCATGTCCATAGCAATTTCCTAGAAAGTATATAAGACATTCCCTTCATAAACAATTTGCAAGATGCAAGACCCTTTTAAATTTAATTAAATATTTATTACATTATTTTTAAAAATTTAAAATCCAAATTCATTTGCACCTCCAGTCCCTTCATCTCACCAAAGCAGGGTAAAATACCAATCATACATGTGAAATTATGCAAAATATATTTGAATTTTTAGCCATGTTGCAAGGAAAAGAGGAGGAGGGAAGCAAGAAAAAATAAAGTGTAAAAATAGGTGGTTAGCGTTTTTTTTTGAGAATCCTTGAAAACTGTCTTGGATCATTGTCTTGATTAGAATGGCTAAGTATTTTACAGTTGCTATTCATTACAATATTGCTGTCAACATTTAAAAGGTTCTGCTGCTTCTGCTCACCTTAGGTCATTCTTTTAGTTTATTTGGACTTCTGTTTCCTTGTCTGTGAAATTAAAATTTTATGCTAGACAATCTATAAGATCAATAAAGGTCTAAAATCTATGTTCTACTGAAAAATCCAATAAATCAACTTGCAGTATCAATGACATGTTACTGATATAGTTACCATTTAAAAATATATTTCTTTTATCATAGTAACACAACTCAAATGTGACCATCTGTTCCACAAGCAGATTTTATTTAAATTTGTTACTAAATATAACTAACAATGATGTTGGGTTTCTTCACTGTAATTGTGATTTTGATTTTGGAACAGTTATGAGAAAAAAATTCCCAGGACCAGATGGATTTATAAGTGAATTTTATGAAACATTTAAAGATTGATTATTCCCAATACTATACAATGATTTGGAAAAAAATAGCAAAGAAGGAAATATACCAAATTCCTTTTGTACTTCAAATATGGGGCTGATATCTAAAACAGAAAGAGCAAAAGCAGAGCAACCAATTTCAATAACGAATATTGATGAAAAAAAATCTTAAGTACAATGCCAGAAAGGAGATTACAACAACATATCACAAAAAATCATGGATTATGATTACGTGAGATTTATAGCAATAATGGAGGGTGGTTCAGTATTAGGAAAACTGTCAGCATAATTGACAGAATAATTGACCATATAAATTAAACAAAAAAACATAGCCAACACAAATCATATGATTATCTCTATAAATGAAGAAAAAAATTGAGAAAAATCTCTTCATTTCTACTAAAAAAAGCAGAAACCATAGGATTCAATGAAACTGTCCTAAATGTGATAAGCTTTCATAAAACCATCAGCAAGCATTATCTATAATGGGTATAATATGTTAATAGGCTTCCATTAAGATTGGGGGTAAAACAAGGAAGCCCATTATCTCCACTATTATTTAACATAGTCCTAGAAATGTTTGCTATAGAAAAAAAGGGAAAGAAATTGAAGGAATTAAAATAACAATGAAGAGACAAAACTGTCACTATTTGCAGATAATATAATGGTAAATAGAGAATCCTAGAGAATAAAAAAAACTATTGGAAATAACTAAATTTAACAGAGTTGCAGGAGAGAAAATAAACCTATATTAAACTTTGACATTCCTATATATTGCCAAAAATAAAGTCAAGCAGGAATAGATGGAAAAATAAACTCCATTTCAAATAAATGCAGACAATATAAAATACTTGGGAGTCTACCTGCCAAGACAAATGTAGGGACTATTTGAATACAATTGTAGAACACTTTTCACACAAATAAGTCATATCCAAACAACTGGGGAGAAAAATTGATTGCTCATAGATAGCCTGAACCATATAAAAAAATGATAATTCTACCTAAATTAATTTACTAATTCACCATCATACTATTCATATTATGAAAAAGTATTTTATAACATAAGAAAAAAATGTTAACAAAATCAATCTAGAAGAACAAAGGGTCAATAATATCAAGGAAATTAATGAAAAAAATGTAAAGGAATATGACTTAGCAATATAAAATATCAAACTGTATTACAAAGTGATAATCATCAAAATAATATGGTACTAGCTAAGAGACAAAGTGGTAGAATAGATTGGGTACATACTACACCATATTTAATAAGTATAGTAGTATTCTGTTTATCAAACCAAGAGAGCTGTGATTCTCAGACATAAAAATCATGATTTGATAAAAATTTCTGGGGAAATCCGAAAGAAATTTGGCAGAAACTAGGTATCAACATCTCACTTTGTATATCGAGATAAGGTCAAAATGGGTATATGATTTAGACCTAAAGAGTTATAATATAAGCACATTGGGGGAGCATGAAACATTTAATTAGCAGATTTATAGATAAGGGAAGAAATTATGACCAAACAAGAGTTAGTGAAATTTATTGGACTTAAAATGGATAATTTTTATTACATCAAATTACAAAAGGTTTGGCACAGACAAAACCAATGCAGCCAAGATTAGAAAGGAAGTGGAAAACTGGTGGAAAATTATAGTAAGTCTCTCTGATAAAGGCCTCATTTTTCAAATATGCAAAGCACTGAGTCAAATATATAATAAGATGAATTATTCCTCAACTAATAAATGCTCAAAGGATATAACAGACAATTTTCAAATAAAGGAATCAAAACTATCTATAGTTATATGACAAAGGTTCTAAATCACTATTGATTATAGAAATAACAATTAAAACAATTCTGATGAACCATCTCACAACTATCAGATAACTGATATGAGAGAAAAGAAAAATGGGAAATGTTAGAGAGGGTTGGGGGACAAATTGGGACACTAACGCTAGGAGTTGTTCACTGATCCAACTAATTTTGAGAGCAATTTGTAACTATGCCAAAGGGCCATAGGACTGTGAAAATTTTGACCTTTAGACCCAGTGATATCTTTATTACATCTGTATTACAAAGAGATAAAAGAACAGGAAAAAGTAACAATATGTTCAACAATATTAACAACAGCTCTTTTTTGTGATGGTAAAGAATTGGAAATTTAGAGCATGTTCAATAATTTGTGAATGGCCAAACAAGTGCATTATATGAGTTTAATGAAATATTATTATATAAAAAATGACAAGCAGTATGTTTTCAGAAAAAGCCTAAGTCTTATATGAACTGATGCATTGTGAAATGAGCAGAACGAGGAAAACATTGTACTCAGTAATAACAATATTGAGTGATAATCAAGTGTGAATGACTTAGCTCTTTTCTGAAATACAAAGATTAAAGAAAATTCCCAAGGATTTATGATGAAAAATGTTTTCTGCCTCCAGAGAAAGAACTGAGGGAGTTTGAATGTAGATGGAAGCATACTTTTTAAAACATTCTTCAAAATTCTTTTTTTTCTTTTGTTTTTTTTTCTTTTAAATGACTAAAGAGTAAATGTTTTACATGACTACACAGGCATAATTAATTTCATATTGTTCGACTTCTCAAAAAGGCGTCAGGAGATAGAATTTGGGATTAATAATTTTTAAAATGAAATGTTAAAAATATGTATTTAAGTTTAAATAAGAAAAATAAAATTGTATGTAAAAAGTGATGAATTAGTTTTATGATGGGGAAATATTTTAAGGTTGCATGGTGCTTCTGTTTCCTCTGTTATTTCTCCTCATTTTCTTTTTTATACCTCTTATTGTTTCTTTTTAAAGGACAGCTTGTGGTTTGAAAGTATTTTTTCAAGGTTTTTGTAATTCAAATGGATTATATGATTGGTATTTGGATTGTCTTCCTGCTAAGATGTAGTACACTTAATAACATAAGCAAAGCTATTGTTCCTACCAATGATGCCTGTTTCTCATTTAAAAAAAAGTTTTAGTTACCCCCCAAAAATGGGGCATCTATGAACTTGCAATACACTAAAATAATGGTAACAATAATCTCAGGTCATAGTCATACACTAAGGAGTGTGTTACCAGTGAAGTAAGCATCAAAATACATGAATCTCAATTCCCTTCCCCTAGATTCCCAATTGTGGGGTCTGTATCAAAAACAACCATCCCTACCATTATCTTTCAAAACTCACCCATTCTACCCTCTCCCTCTCCCATGGAAGCTTTCAGTCTCCCCTTTCCTTACTTTGCATAGGTGCCTCAGGGAAATTATAATCATATCATTACCTAGTCACCCAGAAGATCTGGTACCATTGAGAAAAATACCATCCCTTGTCTTTTCTTATGATAACCTCACACTAGATGTAAGGAACCCCTGTGGGTTGGTGGAGGTGAACCCTGTGCCCTGGGTACAGTGATGTAATAGTTAGAATGCCATATACATACAAACAAATGCATCAATAAACACACATATGAACGTTTGCATACATGCATATGTGTGTATATAGGTATGGCAGCAAGGTGGCACAGAAGACAGAACAATTGGACTGGATTCAGGAAGACTTAGAATGAAATCTGGCTTCAGACAGTGTCTACATAACTCTGGGCAAATTAATAAACTTCTATTTCCCTCAGATTGTATAAAATGAAAATAACATGACTGTTACCTCTAAGAACTACTTTAAGGACAAAATTAGATAATATCTGTATTTTGCAAAAGATAAAGTGTTATTAAATGCTAGCTATTGTTATTATTAATACTTGTATTAATACATATATATGTTATATAGGTGCTAGCTAGCATTATTATTAATAACTAACTCATGGTATTAGTTTGAAGATAAAAAAATGGCATGTAAATGGATTTGGAACAAAAAGGTATGATTACGGGCATAGCCAAGATGGCAGCATAAGAACAGCAACATATCACAGCACTCACACAGCCACCCCAAATCACCCATAAAATATGACTCTAAACTAATCCCAGAACTCCAAAAGACAAACAAATATACTTTCCAGTAATGTCAGCTTGGCTACAAGGAACCATATCAGCACTGTAAACTGAAAGCAGCCTGGCCTGAAGCCGTCGCTGTGTCCCGGGGTTGGCTGGACAATAGCTAATTAAGAGCTCTGGCTGGAGATTTGGGTGAGCAGATTGGTGGCAGGTGTGGCAGCGTCCAGAACTAGGTCAGTGGGAATTGTGAGTTTGTGAGAGAAAAGTGGTCGGGCCAAACCGCCTCCAGGGCTGAGAAGGGGTGAAAGTGGAGGTACTGCACCCGCCTCCACATTGCGGCTTCAGCACTCTCGGCCTGCATACTGCAGGGAAACAAAGCAATCGTTCAGAGGCCAAATGCTCTCACATTGAGCGGCCTGGATCTGGATCATGGTCTTGGGTTTTGGTCCTGTGGTTCTTCTTTTTTTAAGTGAGCTAGAAGTGGGGGAGGGACCCAGCACCCTCCTAAGTGCTCCAGCATCTGGGAAAACAACAGCAATTTAGGACAGAGCTTTCCCCTCTGGAAGCCGAGCTTGACAGAGATTAAAAAAAAAAGTCATGGACTGACCAAACATGAAAAAGAATAAGCATAAGAAGAAAAGTAAGAACGGCAACCAAACCCTAGATTCCTTCTTTGTGGAAAAGAAGGACAAAGGTAGAGAGCTGCAGGAGAACAGCAAAGCCAGAGCTCCCCTACCAAAAACTTTCAATAAACATGAAGATTGCCTTAAAGCTAGAGATCAGCTGAAGAAGGATTTTGAAAACCAAATGAGAGAAGTGGAAGAAACATTGGCAAGAGAAATAAGAATGTTGCAAGAAAATCATGAAAAGAGAGTCAGCAATATGACTGAAGAAATTAACACCCTAAAAAATAGATTAACTCAAAAAGCCAATGAGGAGAAGAATGCCTTAAAAAGTCGACTTTGCCAGATGGAGAAAGAATCTCAAAAGCACTCTGAAGAGAATAATTCCATCAAAATTAGAGTTGAGCAGATGGAAGCAAATGACTTTATGAGAAATCAAGACTCTATCAAACAGATCCAAACAAATGAAAACATACAAGGCAATGTGTAATATCTCCTTGAAAAAACCACTGACCTGGAAAACAGATCCAGGAGAGACAATTTAAAAATTATTGGTATACCTGAAAGCCATGATCAAAAAAAAAAAAGAACTTAGAAAGCATCTTTTAAGAAATTCTCAAAGAAAATTTCCCGGA
>JAQQSV010014239.1:0-12336 GCA_028646515.1 Pseudochirops corinnae | reverse complement strand
CTCCACCCCCTAAGCATTGATTTATTCTATTTCCAACCTGAGTTGCCTCCTAAAGCAAGGGGTATTCTCCCAGTCTCACCATATTGATTTCATGTTTAGGATCGACACCTGATCTCTCTTGCTTCTCATAACTCTGGAGCTCAAGTGATTCACCAGCCTTGGCCTCCCCAGGAGCAGGGATTATAGGCATGCATGTACTACTACCACCCCTGTGTAGGCCACATCTGTCTGACTTCAATTCTTTCTAAATTACCACTTCCAAGTAATACAACTATAGAGACAAAAACATCAACACAATTCCTTTGAAAAATGTGTTAAATGTTGTTGATTGATTAACATATTCAGATAAAAATATTTTTTTTTAAAAACAGGATAATATAAGCAAGGACAGCATGCTTTGAAAGTATCAGAGTAAACTAAAAACCTGTCCTACACAGACTGAGCCCTATGCTCACCATGCATTCCATCATTCCCAGTCCAGTGGGATAGAAAGAATCCTGCACTAAGAAATACAAGATCACAGTTCAAGTCTCAGCTTCCCAATGCTAGCTACCCAATATGGGGATGTCACATATCTTCTCTGAACCCTGATTTCCTTGTCTATGAAATGGAGAAAATGATACTTGTGAAACCTACCTACAGCATTGTTGTGGGGGTGGGGAGAGTACTTTGCACACTGTAAAGTGCACATGAATCTAAATTGATATTATCCATCCTGTGTTTGATTTCCTCGGGGTCTTTATTATGAGTTAGGCTATCTAATCAGATTAACATGTCCACATTGATAGATTTATAGCTGTCGATGACTTAGCTTATTACTCATCCCAGGTAACATATTAGAATTTTAACAATGAACTTCTAAGCTTCAAGCAATAGGAGTGACTGATCTTAGGGACTGAATATCCCAGAATTGCTGTACCACTAACTCTCAGAGGTCATTTAAGTCTAATAGTATTTCAATAGGAATTCCTTCTGTGATGACTCTGATAAATGCATGGAATGCTCTGTCTCTTTACCTCTACCTCCCCAAATCCCTAGCTTCTTTCAAGGCTTAGGTCAATAGCTACCTGCTACAGACAACCTATCTTGATCCTGCCAGTTTCTGGAGTCTTCCCTTGCTAGAAATTATTTTGTATTTTTTTTGCATATATTCTGCATTTAATTATTTGTGTACATACCATTTCCCCCTTCTCCATCCTCAAAAAACAGAATATGAACTCTCTGAAGGCTTTCGTTTTCATCTTTGTATATCCAAGTGTTATGGGAATCTGAAGATCTTCCCTGCCCCTAAGCCCTCTGCTTAAGTGGCTTAAGTGGCTCTGAGTACCTTCCCCTATTTGAAAGTATACTCTGCCCCTTAATAGGCAGAATGTGATCACATGGAGCCTGTGGTGGGAGGCTTGTTTTTTGGGAATGCCCACACCTTGTTGCTTTGTGATTGGGCAGTGGGTCAAGGGGGCTGTGACATTCTCTGATATAGGAGAAGGCTATATATATGCCCTGATGTGAGGTTTTGCTTTGGGGCTCACTTTGAGAAGAGTTGTGTGATTTGGCCAGATGAGATTCTGGAAAGCTGTTGAGCCCCTTGGCTTTGAAAAACCCAGATGTTGGTGCTTCCCTCTCTGGTAACTGAATAGGTATGGATGTAATAGTCAGATGGTTGAAAGCTCATCTGCTGATCTGTTTCTCTGTCTGCTTGTAATTTGTGTTTGTATTCTCTGAAGTTCAGGGTGCTGACTTTTTCCCCTGAACTAGGTAAATGATATGTGTTTGATTGATTAAAGTGAGACTGTTAACCCATTTTGAATTGCTTTCCTTTAGAAAAGCATATCTAAAAACCTGTGCTAGTTGCCACCCTGGGTATGCTAGGGTGCTTGCTGATACACCAGGGAACAGAATAGGTACTCTAGAGCTACTCATATTAAATGAATGAATAAATGAAATTGTCGTCTATTGTTTTACTTTAGGATAGCTGGTGATGGAGAATTTATGAATTGCATCCTTGCACAACTCTTCTTGCTGTAAGGTTTGTTCTTAAATTTGATCTAACTCTGCCTATATGCAACATTTCATCCATTCTGCCCTCTTGGACCCAGCTCCATATGACAATACATCAGACATGTGAAGGTAATAACTAACATGTCCTCTCTGACTTTTCTTCTGTTGGCTTAAACACATCTTGTTGTTCTTCATCTTCAGTCATCTCCGACTCTTCCTGACCACATTTGGGGTTTTCTTGGCAAATATGGATTGGAATGGTTTGCTCTTTCCTTCTCCAGCTCATTTTTACTGATAAGGAAACTAAGACAAACAGCGTTAAGTCACTTAAGTCACACAGCTAGTAAGTGATCAGATTTGCACTCAGGAAGAGTCCTGACTTTAGGGCTGGCACTCCATCAACTGTGCCATCAAGCTGCCCCTAAACACATCTAATTTTATGCTGCTGAAGAAGAAATCAGGCAAAGAAGTCTTTTACAGGTCTCTATTGTACTATTTAGGAACTGACTATTCTATAAATGGTCTACATGAGCCCAGTCTTATTTGGTTGATACACTTAAGCCAAAAAAGCTAAGATTTTAGTATTAATCAGACTCCATAAATCCTAGGTGGACCATGTAGAGGGATGAAACCACTCCCTATATGCTGCTTGAACTATCAATCAGCATTAGGCCAATCAGAGATAATTTTCATTTGTTGGAATACTATAGATAGTTGATCAGATGCTGAATGACAGCTCATCCATCCAGTGGTAGGGAACATAGGAACCCTAGAGTTCACCCTCTCTCCACCACTACTGGCAATAACAGTTGATAGTAATAGCACCTTATTTTTCTATTGTACCTTAAGATTTAAAGAACATTTCCTTTTCAATAACTCTGTCCTGGAGGTAGGAAAAATACTATCAATCAATCAATCAATTAATTAGTAAGCATTTATTAAGTACCTACTATTTGTCAAACACCATGCTAAGTGGGACAGTTCCTGGCCTCAAGGACCTTAAATTCTCTTGAGAGAGATGATAGGTACAAATATAAGTACATATAAAATACATACATAGTAAATAAAAGGTAATTTGGGGGGAGGAGGAGGGTATGCATTAACAGCTGAAAAACAGTGAGGTTCAGGGAGACCCACAGTTAGGGGTTGAGGTCAAGAATTCAGTCCAAATCTCCAGACCAGGGTTCCCAATTCCAGAGCTATAGTAGACTTGATAAAGTCCTAAATATTATGTCTCTCCCTTTCTTGATTGGAACTAGAATTCCTCTAGATTATGTCCAGGTACCCCCTCTCTGCAACTGGGCAGCTCTCTAAGTATGTTACAATGCTATTATTGATTTTTGCAGGGACACACTGACTCTTTACCAGTGATGCTGCCCACAGAATGAAAATGTTATCTATCTCCATTCCTCAGGCTGATTCCTATAGGAATCGATGAATAATCAGCCAGTAGGCTGAGAAGGTAGCAGTCTGGTCTCAGACAACAGCCAGCCACAGCAGCCACTGCTCATAGCCTTGTTCTGATGAATGCTAATCACTGATTCCTCAATTGGAGTCCCAGCTTACTCCTAAAGACATAGTTCTCTGGTCTATATACAGACATTTGCCCACATGACATGACAGGACCCATTAAGGGAGCATTTTGTATCCTTCCAAGTATTCCAAATGTCAGAAGCACTACTTTAGCCCCTAACAGAAGTCTTATGGGGAGGTTCACAAATCACTTTTTGACACATCCTTTGTTCTGATCTAGCCTACCTGCTGGGGTTTCAGTGCAGCAGGGAATTGGGGATTAGCATGGGAAAAAAGATGCAGCCACTAAAAAGGAAATCATCCCATCTGATGAAATACTCTTTTCATATCCACTTGCATGACTCTGTTTTTCTCCCTGAAGTCAAAGTATGGTTTTCTCAACCCCTGGAGCCTTTTTTCCAGTCCTTACCTGTAACCTGTTTATTCTGATTCTTTCTCTGCTCTGCCACGTAGAATTAAAGCATCACACACAACAACTTGTTTTCCTGTTGTCTCTACATCCGACTTGTTGGGGCTCAACCTTCAGTTAAATCTCCTAATCCTATTTGGTGCTGTTACACAGCCATAAGCCATTTCTGTCTCTGCAGTCTGTCTGGGGATGTTTGGGAACTGATTTAGCAACAAGTCTTTTCTGTTGACAGCTGTATGGTACAGACACTGTGTAGTTTGGTGGCATTGTACAAGACTCCAGAGGATTACATGTTTAAAGACGAGGGAAAGTAGGGAATGAGAATGTGCCAAATATTAGTAAGCCATCCATGTCACATGTGATTTTTCCAGTTGAGAGAGAAAAAAAAAAAGAAGGGAGGGGAAAGAGGAAAGAAGAGAGAAAGGGAGGAGAGAGACAGGTAACTATAAGCTCATAGAATGTTAGAACTTGTAGGTATATAAGAGGTAATCTAATCCAGTGGTATCAAACTCAGACAGAAATGGGGGACTCTAAATAGAACATAATGGTCACTGATCTGCATATGAACCTAGAAAACTAAATATTTATGTTATTTATGTTTTATTGTATTTTTCATAAGTTACATAGTTTCCAATTATATTTTAATCTGGTTTAGGCTGCAGTTGGGTATATTGCCTGTCATAGTCCCAACCATGGCCATGTGTTTGACAACTCTTACGCAATCTCATTTTACATATGAGCAAACTGAGGCATAGAGGAAAGGTGACTTGTCCAGCTACTACAGGGGAGAACTAGGACTGAAACACCAGTGCCTACCTCTCAAACCTAAGATCTTGCCATTATATCACCCTATCTCAAAATATCACCCTGAACTGATACACATGAATGCAATCTTCTCCTGCCCCAACACATGAACACACACACACACACACACACACACACACACACACACACACACTCACATGCTTAGAGGAAGCCGGTTTTTGATCATGAATGTCAGTTCCTGAGTTACTAGTGAAAAGATTTGTTTTTCTTCTTTACCTTCCCCCCCCATTTGGGAAAGGCATCATAATACAGTTGTTGGAGTGTTAGGCATAAAATCTGCAATATTTAGATGTGTGATCCTGGGCAATTCAGTTAACTTCTTTGCGTTTCAGTTTTTTCACCTATATAGCAACAATAAAACCTATAGCAAATATATCCCAGGGTTGTTTAGAGAATCTAAATTTGGCAATAAAGTATGTGAAGTGCTTTGCAGAAGCACCATTTAGATGTAATGGCTATTATTTCCATAGTCATCACAAAAGCCAAAGAATAGGCCATCCTCCCTTTGAAAACATACAATGCCAAGTAACATTATCACTAGCCTCATCTCATTCTCGGGCAGCAGACAAAACAACCACTTCAGAATTCATCTGGAATCTAAAGCAAGCTGGCAGGCCATGGGAAATCCTTGGAGAGAATGGCCTCGTCTGCTCTTTCTACGATTGGCCATTTTTAATTTGGAAAAGGAAATAGAGTGCATACATGCCGGCACACATAGACATGCACACAAGCATTTTTATCCTGATCTTGAAATTTAGAAGGCTTTAATATCCAACTGCTTAATGAAAAGTTTAAAAAAGCAGAATCGATATCTCTATATTTATGATGAGTTTTATTAATTCATAGAATGATCAAATGAATTGTTCCCTTCTGTTATTATTGGAAAATTGTCAGTCAAAAACATAGGCAAGACTCTCTGTACTCTAGCTATTTTCAGATCACCCAGAAGAGGAGTATTCAAATGACAGCTCACTGTGGAACAGACACTACCTTGAAGGTAGGCAAACTTGGGCTCTAACCCCTATTTATTATGTGACCATGAGTAACAACTCCTAGCCTCAGTTTCCTCATCTGCAAATGTGCAATAATAACATTTATAACTATCTACTTACAGGATTAGTGTGGTAAAAACATTTAATAAATAGCTACTTCATTTCATGGGATATTTAACCAAATGACTCCCCTTCTAGAAGCCAATTGACTACTAGCGATAGGACTCTTGGCACTTTATGAGCCTTAATATTGGATGGTAGATACAGTTTGCCGATGAAGACAAGTAGTACAGATTAGTAGTTTGCTCTTTGCTTGGGAGGGCAACCAAAGCCCAGAGCTACCCCCATGACTCACTGCCTTGCACAATGCTACATGATTTGTTGCTGTTATTCCTTCATTTAGTTGTGTCCGACTCTACATGACCGAGTGGGCTTTTGTCCATGGGGTTTTCTTGGTCAAGACACTGAAGTGGTTTTCTATTTCCTTCCCCAGTGTGTCCCCATTTTATAGATGGGGAACTGAGGCAAATAGGGGTTAAGTGACTTGTCCAGGGTCACATAGCTAGTAAGTGTCTGAAGCTGGTTTTGAACTAAGATCCTGACTGTAGGCTAGGAGCTCTTGCTCTATCCGCTGTACCACCTAACTGCCTCTATGTGGTTACAAAGCACTTTTACTCATGTTGTAGAACTGGGATCCTATCTCCAGGGCAGGTGGGGGAGGGATTGGGAGAAGGGGGAAAAAGAAAAAAAAAAGTTACCTGATAACTGCATTGTATGTTTAGCAGGAATAACAAGTTGTACATAATACTTTTGCAAAGTCATGTATAGTTATCTTTTTTTTTCTATTCTACTATGTTATGGAAATGCTTGTTTTATTTAAATTCAGAATTTTAAAAAAAGTTTAAAAAATAAAAACAAATAAGATCCTAAAAACAATTCAGTGAAGTCATTAGGGACAATATAGCATATAGAGCATAGTGGCTGGAGGTAGGAACCCCGCAGTTTAAATATGGCCCTAGATCTTTACTAGCTCTGGAAAGTCACTTAATTTTCATTTAGCTCTATTTTCTCAACTATAAAATGAAGATCATAATAGCACCGAACTTCTCAGGTTTATTGTGAAGATCAAATGAGAAAATATTTGTAAAGCACTTTACAAAGTACCTGGCACATAGTGGGTCCTGTATAAATGCTGTGGTTATTATTATGACTACTTCTGTTATTATTATTATTATTATTATTATTATTGTCATTAGTGCAGGGGTTCACAGGATTTAGAGCTTTTGAGGACCATCAAGTTATCAAGCTCAACTTTTGCATTTAAATTTCAGTAAACTGAGGCCAATAGAGGTCATGCACTTTGCCCAAGGTAATACAAGTAGTAAACAGTGGAGCAGAGAGTCAAACAGTGGTCCTTTAACTCCAAGTCCAGGGCACTTCCCACTCTACAATGCTGCCACTTCTTTTGTCCTCATGTTATAGGTGAGGGGAGTGAAATGGCTTCCTGAATGTCATGCTCCTCATTAGTTGTAAAACCCGGACTTACACTAAGGATTCAACTATGAGCCTAATGTTCTTTGGCCTACATTGTGCTTCCTCTGTTCCCATCTGCTAGTGGGGGTAAGACATACAGAACAATTGTTTCACCTTCATCCTGCTCTTTACTACTCATTTAGCCAAAGATTTCAATAAAGAATACTGACATTCCATTCTATTCTCACTCTATTAGTCTTTCTCCTGTGTAGCTTCAGTGTATCTAAACCAATTTTCTTTAAAGAAACATTTATTTCTATTAAACAAGTGATGTGTATTCAAGGTGTCTGGTTTGTTTAATCCAGGATCCCAAATGATCAATAGCTCTTTTTAGGGAGAAAAGGAAGATCTCCAGATTGGAGTGATCATCTTATCACCTCTTCTGATGAACTCAAGGAAAAATAAATCTAAAACATGCTATTTTTTCTCTTTGTGGATATTTGTTGAATTTTTCAGTTTATTGGGAAAGTTATTCAAACTTGGGAGGCCTTAGAGTCACAGAATCTCACTCATAGAAGGGACAGTAGAGGTCACCTTGGCCAAACCCCCTGCCAGATATATAAATGTACCGTAGAATGTCTGTGACGAGTGGTTTTTCAGCTTCTGCTTGGACAGCTTCAATGACAGCAAAATCAGTAGCAGGAGTGGCAGCCCCTTCCATGAAACATGAGGGTCTGCTCAATGAGGAGGCAGGAGACAGGAAAACAACAGAAATCATGAAGGCATGCACAAGCTAGTGGACAGCAAAGGTTGGCTCAGCTGTTTATTCTGTTTGTGACTCAGGGCAAGTCACTGATTTCCTCTGAGTCTTGATTTTCTCACCTCTGAAATGAGGGGGTAGAACTAGATGACTTTTTAGGTCTCTTTCAGCTGGAAGTCAGTTCTACAAAGTTCATAGGAAATGATGGAGCCGGGTGGGGCTGAGTGGGAGAGAGAGGGGCAGGGCAAGAGAACCAAAGAGTGACAAAGGAATCAGTACAGAGGCAGCTTGCTGGCTTATCTCTAGTTGCCCTTAAAATTCTCTGAGAAAAATCAAGCCTGAGTGAGCCTCACTCCTAACCACAATGATGAAAATGCCATGGCAATGGCAAACTGGAAACTGACTAAATGGTGAAATGCCAAGATGGGAAATAAACACAAGTCTTTGTTACTGTTGTTCAGTTGTGTCCAACTCTTCATGACTCCATGTGGGGTTTTCTTGGCAAAGATAATGGAGTGGTTTGCCATTTCCTTTTCTGGCTCATTTTAAAGGTTAGGAAACTGAGGCAAATAGAGTTAAGTGCCCTGCCCAGGGTCATACAGTTATTAAGCGTCTGATGCTGAATTTGAACTCAGGTCTTCCCGAGTCCAGGCCTGGGACTGTATCCACTGTACCATCTAACTGCCCCACAATTCTTTAGTGGAGGTATTTGTTTTACCTCCACTGTTTGTTGCTGATGCCCCAAATCCCCAAAGAGATTAATCACCTAGTGTTTTGTTACCTCTTAAGGTTTTGTTTCCATTTTCTCTGCAAAGGAAAATTACCTTTGCAGTGCAGAGGACAGAGCAGAGAATGGTGATCTCCCCCTTTCCTGCTATGGAAATCTGTTTTCAAAAGGAACAAAATAATCAATTAATTGGCATGAAATTATAAATAGCTGCTGAAAGCTTTATGTGCTGCCATATGTTCATGTATTTTAGAG
Organism: Pseudochirops corinnae; assembly: GCA_028646515.1. Classification (NCBI taxonomy): domain Eukaryota; kingdom Metazoa; phylum Chordata; class Mammalia; order Diprotodontia; family Pseudocheiridae; genus Pseudochirops; species Pseudochirops corinnae. The sequence continues at coordinate 3,364 of JAQQSV010014239.1, read as the reverse complement.
CAAACAGAGACCTTAATGATCATGTAATCTGATCTCCAATTTTACAGATGAGGAAATTGCACAACAGAGAAGTGATTTCTCTCCTTCAATAAAAGCCACTTCATTGTATGCAAGGACTGTTTCATTTTTGTCTTAATATCTCTAGTGACTATCACAGTTCTAGACACATAGTAAGTACTTACTAAATGTTTTATCTACTTATCAATATTAATAAATGTTTGTTGATTGATTGATTAATGAAGGTCACCTGAATGAGGTAGTTTTTACCTTTTGGAAGGGGAAGATTCTGGGATTTTCCAAATCATAGAAAGTCAGTTCTGGAAGGGACCTCATCCACCATTTGGTCCAACCCATCTTGGTATGGAAACCTCACTAGAACCTACTAAACAAAGAATGACCTAATCTTTTCTTGAAGAATTCCAATGGGTATTGGGAAACTACCTCTAAGGATAGCCCATCCCACCTTGGGATAGCACTAACATTTATCATACTTAACTTTATATGCATATCAAATATAAATGTGTCTCTTCACAACTCCCACTCATTGCTGTTCATTTTGCCCATTGCGGAAAAGCACAACAAACTTAACCCTCTTCCACAAGATAGTGATAACGTCCTTCGCCATATCTTATTTTTGTCTAGACTTTGACTATAGGATTATAGGAGAGGTGATGACAGTTTCTGCTGCATTTCCTTCTTGTTACTCGAATTCTGGCTGATTCAGTCCTTATTCTTTGAAACCTTTCTCCTTTAGACACATCTGGGAAGAAATCATTAGACCTCCTGTCACAGTAAAAGTTAAAGTTTAACTAGAAAAAATAAGATCGATGTCAATGATCACATCAGGCAATAGCAGGATTGAGGAGCATGAACTACAACTCAGTAGTCTTCTCCCCAAGGTCAAGTTTGCAATGGGAGAGGCAGAGGATTCAGGTAGTTCCAGCACCCTTTCACACATCTCTCACTTCCTTCACTTCATAATTACCACAAATTATTATCCCCCCAATCTCCAGGTTGGCCTCTATCCTGACACTCTCAAGTTATCAGAGAGAACAGGATTTTCATGACTTTCCTAAATTTTCTGTCTTTCTACATGGAGGAAGGGGAAATATCTCTGTCCCCACAGCATGATGTCAGCATGAGAACTGAAGTGGCCTTTGCAGAATTGTCAGTAATGCTTCGTTGCATCACTACTGGGTAAAGCAGATATTAAACTGACTTTCTCTAGCTCTTCTTCCACAATCCTGGAAATTCTATCCCACCCTGTTGTATTCCCAGTGAAGGACTTTCAGGCACAGAGGGACAAGGCCTCATGGCAGCCAGATGGCAACAATGGCTGGAGCACTGCTCCTGGAGTCAAGAGAACTAGAACTTAAATTTGGTCTCAGACATTTCCTAGCTCAGTGACCCTGATCTAGTCATAACGTCTCTCTGCCTCAGTTTCACCATCTGTAAAATGAGAATAAAAATAGCACCTACTTCCCAGAGTTGTTGTGAGGATAAAATGAAATGATAATGTGCTTTGTAAGCCTTAAAGAGCTATGCAAATGTTAGCTATTACTTTTAGAGGTATCCAGGTAGGACAACAGATAGAGTACACTAGCCCTGAAATCAGGAAAACCTAAGTTCAAATTCAATATCAGATACTTCCTAGATCTGTTACCCTGGACAAGTCACTTAACCTCTGTATGCTTCAGTTTTGTCATCTGTAAAAGGGAAGGGAAAGGGAACAATCATTTATTAAGAACCTACTATGCAAAAGTAATTTACAAAAATTGGGATAATAATATCACCTACCTCTCAGGGCTGTTGTTAGCATCAAAAGAGAAAATATTTATAAAGTTATTTGTGGACCTTAAAGTGCAAGAGAAATACTTACAGGAGGCAGAGCCAAGATGGTGGAGTAGAAACAAGGCTTTTGTGCAGCTCCAGCTTCCATCTCCTCCAATATATGTAAAAAAAATGACTCTAAACAAACTTTAGAGCTACAGAACCCACAAAGTGACAGAGAGAAATAAATCTCCCACTGAAGGAAGGCTGGAAGGCTGACAGGAAGGGTCCAGCACAGTGTGCTAGGAACCGAGACCAGTCCCACCTTAGCCCATGGTTTTAGCCCCAGGGCAGCCTGGACAAAACAGGCATGTAGAACAGACTTCAGAAGAGTAAATCACCAGGAGCAGTAGTGGTTTCCAGACTTCTCAATCAATAAACATCAAAGGCAAAGTAAAAGCTCAGTGAGGAACTTGGTTTGTCCAGGGGGGATAGAAGAATGAGGTCTGGCTGCTACCCCTGAAGCAAGAAGCAGAGAAGGCATGGTGGCTGCAGCTACTGCCATGTGGCTGCTTTTGGTGCTCCTGGCCTGCAGATTGTAGGGGGACCAAACAACCATTCAGAGGCTAAGCACTCTTGATTTGACCTGCTTGGATCTAGATCATGGTCCTGGGTGGTGGTCCGGGTGTGTGTGACCAGTGAGCCAGTGCATGTGGGGAATGTAGATAGGGCACCGATCTAATAGCTTTGGCAGGTGCAAAAACCCCAGTGATTTGGGACATAGCTCTATCCATTCTGGAAGCAGAGTTCTACTGTCATAAAGAGATCACAAGTCTAGTAATTGGCTGCCAATATGAGCAAGCACAGGAAGAACAAACAGATAATGGAATCCTTTTGGTGGGTATAGAAATGATCAAGGCATGGGGTGGGAGGAAGACAACCAAGTCAGAACTCCAACATCAAAAGCCTCCAAGAAAAATATGAATTGGTTACAGGACATGGAGGAGCTCAAGAAGGATTTTGAAAATCAAGTAAGAGAAGTGGAGGAAAAATTGGGAAGAGAAATGAGAATGATGCAAGAAAATTATGAAAAGCAAGTCAATAGCCTGCTAAAGGAGACCCAAAAATACACTGAAGAAAATAACACCTTAGAAAATAGACTAATTCAAATGGCTAAAGAAGCCCAAAAAGCCAATGAGAAGAAGAATTCTTTAAAAAGCCAAATTTGTCAGATGGAAAAGGAATTTCATAAAAATAACTGAAGAGAATAACTCCTTCAAAGTAAGATTGGAACAATTGGAAGCTAATGATTTTATGAAAAATCAAGATACTATAAAACAGATCCAAACAAATGAAAAAAAAATAGAAGGCAATGTGAAATATCTCATTGGAAAAAACACTAACCTGGAAAATAGATCCAGGAGAGATAATTTAAAAATTTAAAAATAAATAATTTAAAAATTTAAAAATTATTTTAAAATAATTATTAAAAATTAAAAATTAAAAAAATTAAAAAAAAAAACCATTATTCTAGCATTTCCTGAGTAAAGAAAAAGGAAAGGGGATCCAGCAGTACTAACAAGTCATGGCCAGA
>JAQQSV010014238.1:0-12336 GCA_028646515.1 Pseudochirops corinnae | reverse complement strand
AGGGAAATACAGTCAGTCTTTCACAATATGTCCATTGTGGAGATGTTCTGCATAACTACACATGTACAGCCTGTATTGAATTGCTTGTCTTTCCAGTGGGGGTGGGTGATGAGGGAGGAAGGGAAAGAATCTAGAATTTAAAGTTCTATAATAAAATGTTAAAATATATATGTATATATATATATATTATTATTATTATTATTATTGTCATTATTATTTATATGCAACTGGGAATTAAGATATACAGGCACTGGAGTATGACGATCCATCTCACCCTACTGGAAAGTCAGAGGGGTGACAGGGGAGGATATAGGAGAGAGCAGATCAGGGGAGGGGGTATACACTGGGATCACTATTTTGGGGTGGTGGGTAGGGGAAAGATGGGGAGAAAATTTATAACTCAAAAACTTGTGGAAATGAATTATGTAAACTAAAAATAAACAAAAGTTAATTTTTTAAAAATTAAAATTAAAAAAGACCCCATTGTACACTTTTGGTATACTCCCCTCACTCTGAGGCTACTAGGATGACTCCCCTTCTGAGCTTGTCTTTCTCTAGGTATTGGTGTTCAGTCATTTCAGTCACGTCCAACTCTTCATGACCCCATTTGGGTCATAAAGATACTGGAATAGTTTGTCATTTCCTTCTCCACCTTAGTTTACAGATGAGGAAACTGAGGTAAGTGACTTACCCAGGCTCACATAGCTAGTAAATGTCTGAGGTCATATTTGACCTCAGGTTTCCCGACTCTACACTCAGTATGCTATCTACTGCACTATCTAGCTACCCCTCTGTCTCTGGGTATTGCCCCATAATGCAAAACTGTCCTGATCTATAACTATTCATTTACTTAGGAACTATTTTGTTTATGTTTATACTATACATATTCACATATGTATATGTACATGTTATCTCTCCAAATACAACATAAGTTCACTGAGAGTAGGTATTGGGGTGCGTGTGTGTGTGTGTATGTGCGTGTGCCCATGTGCATGCATCCACAGTACATAGCATAGTGTCTGCCTCATCCATTCATTACTTCACTCAATGAACATCTATTAATTGCCTCCTATGTGCAACACCACTGAGCCAGGTTTGGGGAGGTAGAGAATATATATCATGATCCTTGCTCTCAAGTACATTCCAGTAGAGTTGGGGGAGATAAAGCATGTAGACAGAGAACTGTTCTTTAATGGAAATAAGAAGGGGAGGGAAGAGAATAAACCTTCAAACAGTACCTACTATGGGCCAACCACTGTACTAAGCTAATTTTTTTAACAAATATTCTATCATTTGATAATAGGTATTATTATGATCTCCATCTTAAATTTGAGGAAACTGAGACATACAGAGGTTAAGTAAGTTGCCCAGGGTCACACAACTGGTAAGTGTCTGAGATGGGGTTTAAACTCAGGTCTTCTTAACTCCAGGTCCAGTAGTCTATCCCCTACAACACCAGTTGCCTCTACGATGACGATGATGATGATGATAGATACATATTATATATGTATATGACTAATTTAAAGACTAAAATAAATTCAAAAGACAAATACAAAGTGATATTTGATCAGATAAAGATAAATTGGTGTCATATGGGAGACAAGAGAAGGCTTCCTAGGAGAGATAGCACTTGTGCCAGTGGTTCTCAACCTTCCTAAAGCCGCGACCCTTTAATACTCATACGTGGGTGTATCTGCATGTGGATGGACCCCTCTGGAGACAGATAGAGGAACAGTGTCTTGGTTCCTAAGATCATCAGAAATGTGTGTTTTCCGATGGTCTTAGGCGACCCCTGTGAAAGGGTCGCTCGACCCCCAAAGGGGTCGTGACCCACAGGTTGAGAACCGCTGACTTATGCTGTACCTTGAAAAATAGGCATATAGGAAGTTGACATACAGAGATGACAAAAGAAATGGTGAAGGAAAGCACTGCTGTCACAGAACAAGGTGAGGAGAAAAGACTAATTAAGTGCTAGAAAGGACAATATATGGTCAGGGAACAATGAGTAGTAAAGATTGACTGAAAGAGAAGATATTTTGGGAAATAGCCTGAGACAAAGTCAGAAAGTTAAGTTGAGGCCACATTGTGGAGGGCCTCGAATGCCAGGTTAAGGAATATGACTTTATCTGAAGCCACTGAAGACTCATAAATAGTGAAATAACTTGCTTAGCTGTTTGCACATGGAAAATCAATCTGGCAGTTTTGCCAAGGATAGATTGGAGGGTGGAAAAGACTGAAAAGAGGGAAATCGTGTAGGAGTCTCTAACTATAACCCGAGTAAGATGTACCAAGGCCCTAAAGCATTGAACTAATGTATTAATGGCTGTTTAAGCACATGGAGTTGTAGCAATAATTATTATAATAGCCAGCATTTATGCAGTACTTTAAGGTTGGCAAAGCATATTACATAAAATGTTATGTCATCTGATCTTCATAATAATCCAGGGAGGAAAGTTCTGTTAGTATCCCCAGTTTACAGATGATGAAACTGAAACCATGAGAGGTTAAATGATTTGCTCCAGAACTGGGCTGGAGTTCAGCTCTAGTATTTAGCTGTGTGAGCCCACGCGATTTACTAAACCTCTCTGTGTCTCAGGTCCCTCAGCTGTTAAATGGCAATAACAAACTTATTCCACCTGCATAAGAGGGTGTAAAATCTAAAGTGCTTTCTACATGTAAACTAGGATGATGATGGTGTTCTTTCTAATACATAGTTTTATTTTTGAGAGGGGCCTTTAACATGATACCAAAAAGGAGTAAGGTGAATGTTGGGGCAGCTAGGTAATGCAGTGGATGGAATGCCAGGCCTAGAGGCAAAACTCATCTTCCTGAGTTCCAATTTGGCCTAAGACACTTACTATCTGTGTGACCCTGGGCAAGTCACTCAACCCTGTTTGCCTCAGTTTCCTCATCTGTAAAATGAACTGGAGAAGGAAATGGCAGACCACTCCAATTATCTTTGTCAAGAAAACCCTTAATGGGGTCATGAAGAGTCAGACATGACTAAAATGACTGAACCACAGGTGAATGTTTCAGGTAATGTAGCAGGTTGGGGAGCAGAGAGATTTGGAAGCATGAAGACCTGCCTAGTTGTTCTTCAAACTATACACAATAATAATGTTAATTCTAGCATCTGCACAAGACTTCATGGCACTGTCTCAGCCTTGCATTTATCCCAACCTTGTATTTTCCATAATTGTGAGGGAAAGAGATTACATTGATTTGAATCTTTCCTTGTTTCAGGGTCCATATGGTCCCAACAAGATAAGTAAATGAAGATGTCCCCAGGTCCTCGATTCCTTTTTTGGAAGCTGAAGGGAAAAAAAAATAGCAAGGAGATGGTAACAGAAAACCCTAAGAAGTTGTTTTCTCCATGGTCCTCTGGGATTTCCCCCTTCAGGGCTTGGTCTCCTCATTTGTAAAGGAAGAAGGAAGAGGGGTGTGATTAGAGTATGTGACCAATAACAGCCCTTCCAGCTCCAGGACTCTATGATTCTGCAGAGATGCAAAACAGCTGAGTGGAGCAAGGACCAGCCTCGAAGTTAACTCTCAAGTCCAGCCTCTGAAACATCCCTGAACACAATGTTTGCAACAGTATTTGTTACGGAAATGCATTGATGGAGGAAATTTCCACCCAGGAAGTTCCCTACTCTAATAAAATCACAGCTCTGGACATTCCTCTTACCCTAAATTTTTTAAAAAGCTACAATTTTGGCCAATGGAATAACCTAGTAAAGTATTAAAAGAGTCATTTAGTTACCAAATGTGGTTATGAAAGTCAATTACATTAAAAGGAAAAGGACCCATTGTTGTTGTTGTTCAGTCATGTCTGACTCTTTGTGACCTCATTTTGGATTTTCTTGGCAAAGATACTGAAGGAATTTGACATTTCCTTCTCTCAATCATTTTATAGTGAGTAAATTGAGGCAAATGGGGTAAAGTGACTTGCCCAGGGTCTCACAGATAACAAGGGTCTCCGTCTAGATCTGAACTCAGGAAGATGAATCTTCGTGACTCAAGATATGGCATTCTAAACAATGGGCCACCTAACTGCCATCCCTACAGAAAAAAGGCTGTCACCTATCTTGTACATCATACCCTCAAGTACCGGGGTGACACTGTCTCTAAATCTCCCCTTTTGACCTTTGGAGACTAATCAACATCAGCAGAGTCTGAAAATTCACATTATTGTTGCTGTTCACTCATATCCAACTCTTTGTGATCTTGGCAAAGATACTGGAATGGTTTGCCATTCCCTTCTCCAGTAGATTAAGGCAAACACAGGTTAAATGACTTACCCAAGGTCACACAGCTACTAAGTGTATGCAGCTAGACTTGAACACAGGTCTTTCGGACTCCAGGTCTAACACTCAATCCACTGAACCATCTAGCTGCCTAGTAGAGAATTCTACAAAGTTATAGAGTTCCCACATACCACATCCTACTACTCCTGGCTCAGCCCCTTCCTGTCCCAGAGAAAATGACTGGTGTATGTGTATATATGTGGATAGATATCTATATATATACTTATGTATTTGTATGTAAGTGTATGTGTGCATGTACATAAGTTTATATATATATGTTTGTGTGTGTATATGTGTGTTTATATATCTGCATGTGTGTATTATATATACACACATATATGTATATATTATTTGTATGTATATACATGATTAATTGTAGTCTTCCTTGGGGAGGGGAGGAAGAAGAGGAAAAAAAGGAACAAATTAAAAAGTTCACAGCAGAGAACAAAAGAAAACCTACAAGGAAATAAAGAAAAGATGGATACCTCGGAACACAATATATAGTGTTTATTGTGTAGACTTTCTTGAAATGGAAATTTATTGCTTTTGTATTTCAAATCTCTTATGTTCTGCTGCGCACATGGCAATCTTTTTTTCTTTTCTTATTTTGTATTTGTTTAAAATATGTTTCTTTTTATTTTCTTATTTTGGATTTAAGTTTGAGTATTTAAGTTTAAAATAAATTAAGAAAAAAAGCATGCTTGCCAAAAAGAAAAAAAGAAAGTGATTGTTGGCTGCCTCTCAAAGAACATTTTTTCAAGAAAAGTCCAAGTCATGTTTTATTTCACTCTCAAGAAGTACTTTTTCCTTCATTCATTCTTTCATAATAACCCTGAAAGGGACATAGAATTGTCATCACTGTTCCTAATTTACAGATGAGGAAACTGAGGCATTATTAGACTTACCAAAAGTCATGAAATGTGTTCATAGAAAATCACAAACTCTGACTTCCAGCTCCACGGTGCTCTTCCACTAAGCAATTGCCTACTCCGTCAATAAGTAGGACCAGTCTTGGAATTATTTAATAGCACTAGTCTCCCAGATGCTTTTCACCTACAAATTGCCTCTGACATTGATGCTAGAAGCTACCAAGGCTCTTCCTAAAACATTTCAAAGTAATACACACACACATACACATATGTATAAATATATGCATACATATATATATATACAGGTGTAGAGGTATATGTATAATATACACGGATGCATACATACTGTATAAACACAAAAAAGAGGAGAGGGAAGGAAAAAAGAAGAGATGGAAGGGATAAAGAGAGAAGGAAGTGGATGGGAGAAAAGAAAGAGGGAGGGGAAGGGAAGAGAGGGAAAGAAAGGAATAGAATAGGATGGGATGGGATGGGATGGGATGGGATGAGAAGGGAAGAGAGGGGACATGCAGTTGAGTAACAGCAATATGCTTTGATTAACTAGCTAATGAAAACTGAGTCTAGCCCTGTTTGAAATCTTCTAAGCATCCTCTGTTAACTCAAAACATTTGAAAATGTGTGGCTTAACATTTGATAAAAAACAGTACCCCGTTGTGTGGCTCCCTTTCTAGTTTCGGCTTTGAGTGTAATTTTCTATCCCGAGCACAGATGTTTTCAATACCTCACATGTGGCAGCAGTTACACCAGGAAACCACTCCACGAGTAGTTGAGAGGCTTTGCCTATCTTTCAGGCCCACCTAACATTCGCTTCCATCCCCTAGTAGGGGACTGGGGGAATTATTAATCAGCCCAGCTTGCCTACTCCACAACCACGACTTGAGTCATCAGAAGGTCATTGTTCAGAACAGCTGGCAGGGCAGAAGCTAGAGAAGGAAGTACACTGCTCAAGGCCCAGTCTCCATTTGTCAGCAGCTCCCTGGGAGTCCAGACTTTGAGCTTTTTCTCCATCTCCTCTAAACAGACCAAAGAGGATTTGCTTTTGGCTATCTGAAGGTAAAGCCTCTCCTCAGAAATCCCCCAGGCTTCTGTCTGATCCTGTTTGGGTAATCTTCACTTTGGTCCTGAGTCTTTTCAAGCTTTAGATAACGTGTGAACAACTGTCCTGAAATAGCCATTAAAATGGAGATTTTCCTTCAAATAGTTGAACCAGTCTTCATCTCTGAGGTTTGGCTTGAGCAGGGTCAACAGAATTAAGATGAAAAACAAATTCCAGGGTCTCCTAAGGAGCCCTCTTCCTCAGTAAATGGAGAAAAAGTAGCAGCCACTGCCAGAAGGCCAAGGTTTAATCTAGAAGGAGCCCTCCCCACCCCAAACCCAAATCTCCCTTTCCCTCCTTCTGTTCTTCAGTGTGCTGTCAATAGTACTATAGATTTAGAACAGGGAAGGATTCTTCAACCCTTTGATTTTGTCACAAATGAGGAAACTAAGGTAAAGGGACTTAGCCAAAATCACACAGGTAATAAATTGCAGTAACGTTGGAACCTCTGGCTTCGGAAACCAGTGTTACCAAACTGCCTGTCTTTGGTAAGGTTATGTGCAGTGGCCTGAGAGAAGGAAGCATATCTGCTCAAGGCCAGGCCTCCGTTTGCCATCAACTCCCTGTAAGTCCTCCACACATGTAATACTTCACATATAACATGAGGAGGAAGCTAGATGGCTCAGTGGATAGAGTGCTGGGCCTGGAGTCAGGAGGACCAAAGTTCAAATATGATCCCAGACGCTTACTAACTATGTGACCCTGGACAAGAGACTTAATCTCTGTCTGCCTTAATCTGGAGAAGGAAATGGCAAACCACTCCAGTATCTCTGCCAAGAAAACTCCAGGGACAGCATTGGTGTGCTATGGTCCACGGGGTCACAGAGTTGGACACAACTGAACAACAAAAAAAAAAATAACACAAATGTTATAGGTAAAGAATTTAAAATTTCTAAATCCCTATCCCAGCACCTCAGTGAAGTACCTACTTAAAAGTATGGTGCCATGCCAGCTACCGATACCTGTCTACAAGCATTTACTTCATTTTTCCCCCATTTAATCAACAAAGATTGGATTCCTTCTCAAGTGCCCAGAACTGTACATATCTATGTTGTCAGGGTGTTTACAATCCAGTTGGAAAGATAAGACTTTGTTCACAAGAAATAATTAAAGAGAACAATACAAGCTATCACAGGCAACTGCCCACCCATGTGGTGGTGGTCCCACCATCATTTCACAGAATCTCGAAGCTGGAAGGGAATTTAGAGCCCATCCAAGTCAACCCATACCAGAAAAATGAATTTTCTCTGCTCCATCTCCAATATTTGGACATCCAGGCTTTACTCAAGTGAGGGGGAACACACTTTCTCCTGAGTCAGACTTTACATTTTTGGATAGTTTTAATTATTAAGAAGCTTGTTTTTCATTCATGGTTTTTGGGTTGTTGGGGTTTTTTTGGTTGTTGTTGTTTGTTTTCTTTTCTTTTCTTTCCTTGCATAAAGCCTGGATTTTCCTCTTCCTTCCATTTTTCCTAGCACTACCCTTTAGCACCAAGCAGATAGAATCTAATCCCTCTTTCACATACAGCTCCTCAAATACAATGAGGCATCTATCATGCTCTGCCCCCAAGCTTTCCTTCTCCAAGCTAAACTCTCCCAGTGCCTTCAATCATCTTCAAAACTCAAAACCCTTCATCCTCTGGATCTCTCTTTTCTGTCCACTCTCTAGCTTGTCCAGCTGAAAATGAGGTTTCCAGAACTTAATGCAATATTCTAGACATCATTTGACCAGGACAGAGAGAATTGGAACTATGATTTACTATTTTTCTATGAAATTAAATTATATTAACATCTTCCATTATTATTTAATTTCTCGTGTGTCTCTATTATCTCCCTAACCATTATGGCCTGTAAGTTTCCTGAAGGAAGGAAATATGAAATAGTATGTATTTTTTTAAGAAATAAAAGGGCCTTTGTAGATCCTATTTTTCAGTCCTCTCACTTTAGAGATGAAAGAAGTGGGGACCAGAGAGTATCATTACAAGCATTACATTGCTAGACCCCGCCATGATATTATCAGCCTGGTTACCCTTTTAAGAAGATCATTCCATTCAATAATACTGTCTCATGGAATCTGTCTTAAAGTTTTATGTGTCCATGTCTCATCATCTCCTAATCAAGGGCTCCTTAGTTCATCCTTTTATCCCTACTGCACAGGACAGGAACTTTTTAATAAAAGTTTGCTGAATCAAAAATAAATTCAAATGTTCTTAAGCATTTAAATTTAGTGAAAAAGTGTTGAACTTGGATTCAGAAGATCCAAACCTTGCCTCTGACACTTATTAGCCACAAAATGAATCAATCAGATTAGATATCACTATATTCACATCAATGTATCACTAACTTTTGGGGCAGCTAGGTGGCAGAGGGAATAGAGCACTGGCCCTGAAGTCAGGAGGACCTGAGTTCAAATCTGACCTCAGACACTTACCACTTACTAGCTGTGTGACTTTGGGCAAGTCACCTAACTCCAATTGCCCTGCATTCCCTCCTCCAAAAATAACATATATGTGTGTGTGTGTGTGTATATACATATATATATGTATATATATACATATATGTATATTTATATGTATATATATATATATATCACTAATTTAGATATAACATCTAGATCTGCATTCTACGAATAGTAACAATAATTTTTGTGGTTGTTCACTCGTTTCAGTCATGTCAGACTCTTCCTGACTCCATCTGCGCTTTTCTTAGCAAAGATACTGGAGCAGTCTACCATTACCTTCTCCACCTCATTTTACAGATGAGGAAACTGAGGCAAATAGGGTGAAGTGACTTGCCCAGGGCCACACAACTGGTAAGTGACTGAGGCCAGATTTTAACTCAGGAACATGAGTCTTTCCTGACTCCAGGCCCAATGTTCTGTCCACCTTGCCACTAGCTGCCCCAGCTAGCTTGTGTGACCATGGGCCAATCACTTAATCTCTCTGATCTTCAACAACCCATTAAGTCTATATAACTGAATCCCAGATATATTGATTTCCTTGTGGCTTCACTTCTAATTTTTCGTCGTCTAAATGAACACGAATTAGAATTTATTCTCTAACCTAACGAATTAGGTTAGAGGATAAAAGTCCTTACTCATCAGGTAGCATTCCTAATAGCTAACACTTATAAAGACCTTACAAGTTTACAACGAATTTCACATGTAATATTTCATGGGTCCACTAGGACCTTGTGAAATATGCCTTATTATCCCCATTTTAAATATAAGGAAGCTAAAGTTTGAGAAATAAAGTGAACTGACCATAGTCATATAATATTAAGTATAAAAGGGGAGTTTGAAACCTAGGCATCTCCAAACAAAGTACAACACTCTTCCCAATACACTGCCATACATTCATACTTTTACAACCTGCCTCCCTAACTATAAGAAAACTCTTGAAGGTAGGGGCCACATTATCTTTTTTAGAACTAAAAAGGACCTTAGAGACCATTCTGTTCAACTCACTTTATTTTACAGATTAGGAAATTGGTGCCCAGAAAGGTTAAGCCCCATGTCACACAGAGACTTATTCACAGTGACAGGACTTGAACTCAGGTCTCCTGACTCTTACTCCAAATAGTACACTATCACACCACATTGTCTCCACTTCAGATGAGGCACCTGACTTATACAAAGGAATAGCAACGGGCCCATTTGGATCAATAGAGATTTTCCTACAGGAAAGGAAATAGCAAAATAAAAGATCAGAAGGGAAGAATGAGGCCAACATATGGATGGCAGCCTTCAATGTCATTATAGAGAGCCAGAATTTTTTTGCTCTTAGTCTTCTCTTCCATGAAGAAATCTAGTGGCTCAGACTCAGGGAGAAGGTAGGTGTCTCAGTAGGCCTGGAGTCAGGAAGACATGGGTTTAAAGTTTGCCCTGACTACTTATGTGACCCTAGGCAAGTGACTTAATAAGCATCTCAGCTTCAATGTCCTTATCTGTAAAATGACAATAACAGTAGCATTTACCTCACAGGGTATAAGGATCAAAAGAGGTAACATATGTAAAGCACTTTGCGGACCTTAAAGTACAATATAACGGTGAGCTAGTATTCTATGTTCTTTATACAATTACTAGGGGATACAGCAGATAGAGCACAGGGCCTGGAGTCATGAAGTTGTTGTCTAGTCATTTTTCAGTCACGTCTGACTCTTCATGATCCCATTTGGAGTTTTCTTAGCAGAGATACTGGAATGGTTTGCCATTTCCTTCTCCAGCTCAGTTTACAGATGAGGAAACGGAGGCAAACAGAGTAAAGTGACTTGTCTAAGGTCATGCAGCTAATAAGTGTCTGAGGCCACATTTGAACTCAGGAAGATGAGTCTTCCTGACTTCAGGCCTGGCACTATACCCACCGTGCCACCTAACTGCCCCAAAGTTAAGGAGACCTGAGTTCAAATCTGGCCTCAGATATTTACTAGCTATGTGATCCTGGGCAAGTCACTTAACTTCTGCCTTATTTTCCTCATCTGTAAAATGGGAATAATAAATAACACTTATTTCCCAGGGTTGTTATAAGAATCAAATGACATAATAATCGTGAGGTGCTTAGCACAGTACCTGGGACATAGTAAGTCTATGTAAATATTAGCTATTATTAAATAAGACATTAGATTACTTATTAACATTAAATAAGATACTAAATAATATATTCAATACCCTTGAAGAAAAAAAAGGAGCTTATTTAATAATAGCACATATAAGACACTAGGCATAGACACACTGATTGAGGTACATGGGCCTCCTTATCTCCATGTGGAAATACATCTGCTCAACAGGGTGTGTGAGGTCAGACAGGTGGTCATGATAACTCTGGTAGCTATTGGATGTCTGACAGTTCTGAGGGGCATGGACTCCTCGTGGCTGACCTTTTAAAGTTTAATGCCTTTGGGTGACCAAGAAGATGTATCAATGGCTGGAGCATTAGGCCCTGGACCAATAAGGGGGGGAAGAAAAAGGTCTAGCCTACAAGGAAGGGAGCCTAGTACATTTTGATCCTCCCACACTTCTTTTACTTTAACTTGGAGGGCTAATACAGAATGTCACAGATAGAAGGGACTTGAAAAATCCAAGCTCTGCATTTTACAGATGGGGCACCCAGGAGGTAAAGGTCATCTAGAAGAAAAGTCAGTGGCAGAATGGGATTAGAATCAAAGCCTTTTGCTTCCTAGTCCAGAGCTCTTTCCACTTCATGTTACTGTCTCTTCTGTGGTTGGACTTGGCCTAACTTGCTCATTTTGTCAGTTAGCTGTGGTTTGGAAAGCTGTCTACCATGACCCATTGCCTTAAAAATTTGCAGGATTACAGAATCTCAACTTTGGAAGACCTCAAAAGCCATGTATTCCAACCCAAAATTAAACAAAAATCCCATATATATAAAGATATTGGGAAGCTAAAATGAGATAATGGATGTAAGGTACTCTGCAAAATTTAAAGTACTATGTAAATATCAATTATTATTATTTATTATTAGCCTACAGCCAGCAGACCTCCAGCCTGGTGATGATTTCATTCTGTGAGCTTTTTCCTGCCCTCCTGCCGAGTTCAAGAAATGTTTATTAAAGCAATACAGGAGTGTGCTGGCAAATGTTTAACAACAGGAATCTCTGGAGGAAAAATGTATGTGTACAATTTTTAGTTTATCTACATTATTAATACTCTCTTAAGCCTAGGCAGCTAGGTAGCACAGGGATAGAGTGCAGGGCCTGAAGTCAGGAAGACTCATCTTCCTGAGTTCAGATCTGGTCTCAAAAACTTACTAGCTCTGTGACTTTGGGCAAGTCACTTCACCCTATTTGCCACAGTGTCCCCATCTGTAAAATGAGCTAGAGAAGGAAATGGCAAACCACTCCAATATATTTGCCAAGAAAACCCCAAATAGGGTCATGAAGAGTCAGATATGACTGAAATGACTGAACAACACAAAAATCTA
Source organism: Pseudochirops corinnae (assembly GCA_028646515.1). Lineage (NCBI taxonomy): Eukaryota > Metazoa > Chordata > Mammalia > Diprotodontia > Pseudocheiridae > Pseudochirops > Pseudochirops corinnae. The sequence goes on along the minus strand of JAQQSV010014238.1, from coordinate 111 downwards.
GGCAATCAACAAAATAATAAGGACCTGATTTGTAGGGATTCTCCCATTTTTGAAGTACAAATGCTCACACTGAAAATTTAGCAATTAGCTTGTATGGAAAAATAGTAAGGG
>JAQQSV010014237.1:0-12337 GCA_028646515.1 Pseudochirops corinnae | reverse complement strand
GATAGATAGATAGATAGATAGATAGATAAATAGATATATGATGGATAGATAGAGAGTGTCCTTAAGGAGAACCACAACCTAAATGTTTCAATCACATGAGTAGGCTAGGAACACTAAGACCAGAAGAAAATTTTAGGTTCGCCTATATGTGGACTTTCTAATAGACACACACAACTCCAATAGGAATGATGCCAACATCTTTACCTGTTGATGTTTGGGCAGAAACTATGTCTGTCTATTATCTTTTGGGGTTTCTCTGAGGATGAAGAAACTGCAGATACTCACAACTACTACATCTCTTGACTGAAAGGGAAGTGGAAAGAAGCCTAGCATCCATCTACAACTTTGGCAGGCAGGAAGATGGTGAAGATTGAGTACTGGGCCTGGAGTCAGGAAGATTCATCTTCATTAGTTCAAATGGGGCCTCAGACACTTACTTGCTGTAAAGTCACTTAACCCTATTTCCTCAGTTTCTTCATCTGTTAAATGAGCTGAAGAAGGAAATGGCAAACCACATCAGTTTCTTTGCCAAGAAAACCCCAAATGGGGTCACAGAGAGTCAGATATGACTGAAAATGACTAAACAGCAACTTCACCGTGATGCCTGAGGTGCTGGTCATGAATTTCAACAAGGAAATATTGAGTTCATGGGACACATAGGGTAATAGATTGGTACAAAGTTACTCCATACTTTGGGGTGGAGAGACTGGGAAGCTTCTCTTTTTTACAAAATAAGACTAGTGAGGACCCTCCACGGACATCAACCATAACCACTTGTTATCTATATCAGGGTGGGGAACCTGCAGCCTCAAGGCCACATGTGACCCTGTAGATCTTCCAGTGTAGCCCTTTGAATGAATCCAAACTTCACAGTCAAAGGGTCATATTTGAGGACCTATGGGGTCACATATGGCCTTGAGGCTGCAGGTGCCCCAATTCCTGATCTATATTATAGTTTTGTGGGTGGTACTCTCTGATGAGTAGATAGAGACTGATGTGCCAGTCAAAAATTGCCTGGCTGGGGCGGTTAGGTGGCACAGTGAATAGAACACCGGCCCTGGAGTCAGGAGGACCTGAGTTCAAATGTGACCTCAGACACTTAACACTTACTAGCCACAAGACCTTGGGCAAATCACTTAACCCCAATTGCCCTACCTTCTCCCCTCCAAAAAAAAAAATGTCTGACCCATACAACGTCTCAGAACAAGGTATTTCAAGTGAGGAAGACTCAGTATACCAAAACCAAACAGCTAATTCAAATAATAGGAGAGGACTGAACCCAGAAGAAATGCCTTTTCTGCCTAATACTTCAGTTGTAGAGACTCTCAGAGAACCACAGACATAACCTCCCACATGAAGTGACGGCATTAGCAAGTTCAAGTCTGTGAAGGCATGACTACAGTATCAATTCAAATTCTGATGCACTCATACCATTGACTTACCCAAGTATGAAGGCAAACAGGTTTATTCAGCTGGTGACTAGACCATCTTACAATGTCCTCCAGGAAACTTTGAGGTTTCAGTTATACACTCAGCCAGAAATAATGCCAACATTTACCCAGGTGATGTGTGCCTTGCGTAATTGCATATGTTCATTGATCCGATCGATATTGTTGCCTGCTTTCAGAATGTTTATATTATTTTATTAATTATTATTGACTATTAATAAACAATTTTTGGCACAATGCCTGGCACAGAGTGAGTACTTAATAAATACATATTTCCTTTCTTGTTCATGATTTTTTTTTTTGAGGGGGGAAGGCAAGGCAAATGGGATTAAATGAGTTGCCCAAGGTCACACAGCTAATAAGTGTGTCGAGTGTCTGAGGCCAGATTTGAACTCGGGTCCTCCTGACTCCAGAGCCAGTGCTCTATTCACTGCACCACTTAGCCACCCCTTGGTCATGCTTTTTTTGGGGGGGGGATGATTTTAATTTTTTTCATTGACTTTTTAAATTTACTTTTAGTTTACAAGATTCAGTTCCACAATCCCTTGAGTTTCAAATTTTCTCCCCTCCTTTACCCCTTCCCCCCATGGCGGCGTGCAATCAAGTATAAGATCTGCAAATACTTTCACAATGGACATTAGTCTGGTTGTACAGAAGGGTTGTAACTGATGGAATGAACAATGGGAAAGAGGAACCAAAACCAAACATGGAAAAGAAAGAGAGTGTGTAGTTTGCTTCAGTCTGCATTTAAGCCCTGTTCTTTCTAGAACTTTCTCTGAATGTAGACATCTTCCATCCCATGTCTTTTAGACTTGTCTCACAACCTTGCGTTGCTGAGAAGAGTCCAGTTTATCAGAGTTGGTCGTCACACATACGATGTGTCTGTGATTGTGTACAACTTTCTCCTGGTTCTGCTCTTCTCACTTAGAATCAGTTTGTATAAGCCTCTATAGGTAAATATGAAGTTGGTCATGCTTTTTGTTAGTATCACGCATTCGTTAGAGCTGCATTCATCTGTTGTGCATAATTTTATGATTTGTTCATGTGTGTGTATCTTACTGCTACTATAGGCCTATCAATCTTGTTATTGCTTAGCCTTTGCTTGCTGCTGCTCTGTGTTGCTTGTGTTCTATGAATATGCATGTATTTCTTTGATACATGTGATAAATCCTACATTCAATTTAGACCTGTGGTCACTGAAGAGTCTAAGTGATACTTTATACTCTCCTATGTCTATTTCTTATCTTGTTCTGTGTCTACTATAAGTGGCAGAAATAATTAGTTATAATTAATTACAAAGATTAATTATTATTAAGAAAATAATATTGACACATACTCAAAACATGCAAGAATGTACATGCTCATCAATGAGCATATGTAATTACATGCAAGGCACACATTACATGGGTAAGCATAGGGTAACATCAGACTGTGAAGAGCCTTGAATAGTAGACAAAGGATTTTGAAATTTGCTTCCAACAAATAAGGACCATCTGCTGATTTTTTGAGCGAAGGCATGACATGACTAGACCTATAAATATAGGAGGCTCATCTGACAGGAGAAAGAGAAGAGAAGTCAGAGGACACTTTAGGAAGCTATTAGAATAGTTCATCCAGGTGATGATGAAGGTCCACACTAAAGTGATGGCAATGGAGGAGAAGAGGAGAAGATATATTGAGAGACTGTCCAGAGGCAGAAATGAAAAACAAGTAAGTAGAATAGCAAGGACAATTGAGGGTGTCATCTCTTCATCCCCAAATGTTCTCCAGCTTTCTGACAAAAGGCAAAATATTTTACAGAGTTTTGAGTGAGTTGGTTCATGTCTGAGAAACAAATTTGTAAAACTATGTGTTAGTACATACTACTTGTACTTGGTTAGATCCCTACCTGTGGTTCATCTTCCATCATGAAGATCACTGCATTTCAAGTTTATATAGAAAAAATTTTCCATTCCAACAAAGACTGGCTGAAAGAACTGGGGGTCTTTGGCCTGTAGGAAAAACACACAGAAAATTCAATAGTTGTCTACTTCTGGTCTTCTTAAGAGAAATTTGTACGTGAGAAGGAGGAGGATAAAGACTTGAACTGAAGGAGAAAAAATGTGAAAGTCATCATCCCTTACCAGCACTGTTGCCATAGCTTCCTAATTGGGTCTTCTGCTTCCCATCTCTCCTTTATCCAATTCATTCTCCACACGGCTGCCAAGTTGACATTTCCTAAAGCACATGGATATCAAATAATCACTGAGTTACCCCAACTCCCACCTGTCTTTCCTTATTTTCATGTTAGCTTGAACCTTTTAGTTTACTGGGCTATGTTCTTATTGATAACACTGAGTTCTATTTGTCTTGATCTTTGGTTAAGTTATCCAGTATGATTTTTTTGGCATGATATACTGGTGATGTTCTTAGTATCAATAGAACTTTCCTAAATCTAGCTCTCAGTTGGTACAACTCCAGTGATGAAGAACTCACTATTTCATACAAAGCCATTTATAGACTCTATGCATAAAACAGAAATTCTGATCTGGAAAGTAAATTATAGTATAGTGTATAGAATTTTAGAGCAGGGAGGATCCTCATGGTTATATGTCATGAAATACCAAACCTGAAAAAAAAAAAGAAATATCAAATCTGGAAAAGGACCAGTGAACAGAACACATGAAACATAAGAGCTGGAAGTGACCTTGGAATTATAGAAACTAGAATCTGAGATCTGGAAAGACCACTATGATCACACAACAGAAAATGTCAGAGATAAAAATTATCCTGGAATCATGTGACATAGAATTTCAGGGCCAGGAGAGATCACTTTGCCTAAACCTTTAATTTTACAAATGAAAAGATTGAGCTCTAGTATGGTAGAAGGACATTGTCCAAGTTTAATGACCCGTTTGGTGACAATCAGGACTCTAGAGTTTCACTCCTATGCCCTCATTTCAATTCCATAACTCAAAAGGGGAAACTCTCACAATAACTTTTATCCAGAGCCAAGAAAGAAATCTAATTAAAAAATAAAAAGAATTGAAAACCAAAGGCAACTGATGGAAGAAGGGAAATATTATGGTAAATATGGCTAAGTTTCATAGAAAACATTTGACCTGCTAGCAAATGGGAAATAAAGTATCATTTTTATTTTTCCAGGGGGACAGGGGCACATTAAAGGCAGTTACATAGTGCCATGGGTAGAGAGTTGGACTTGGAATTAGGAAGACCTGAGTTCAATTTCTCCCTGAGTTACTTCCTAGTCAATTGTGTAACTTAATCTCTTTTATCCTCAATTTCCTCCTCTGTAAAATGGGCCTAATAAGAGTACCTACCTTTCAGTATTATTGTGGGGATCAAAAGTGATAACATGTGTAAAGAGTTTTGCAAACCTTAAAATACTATATAGATGCTAAGCTAGTATTATATGCTGATAGGAAAGGAAACCATAAAAGACATCAAAGAATTGAGGAACTTGATATTTCAGAGTTTGAAAGAATTATTCTTTGGAGAGCAGAAGAAAACACAGTGGAACACTTTGAACAAGTTTCTTAATTTTAAAAGAAAAGAGAAATTATTCTAAATTTCACTGGCAGCCGAGACAGTAGGTCTGCTAGCACCTAGACAAGGAAATTAGTTGCCATGGTAACCTGAGTTTGCATCATTAAGGATTTTTTACATGTTGACAGTTGGGAGGTAGTGCTTGAAACATTGGGAGAAGAATGAGAAAGAGAAGTGAGGCTTGAGAAACGGGAAACAATCAAGGGATGAGTGCACTATTCAGTATGAGAGATTGGGTAGGTGGAGACATGGGGATCAAGATACATCTTTACGTTGAGTGGAGTTTGGTTTTTCATTCCTGGTGTCACTGAAGCAAAAATATGTGGTCTCCTCTTAGCTCTCTCTTTGCTTCACATTGCAATTTGATCATTTTTCTTTAGTTCATTAAAAAATTATAAAGATGAGGTAGATTGAGTGAACAGGTTAACTTAAAAAATAAAACTGAGCGAATCAGTACATTTCAAGATCTTTTCCAAACATTTCAAAATTCTTCCATTCTGAACTTGCCAGTGAGAACTGCAAAATAGAGACTTTGTTTCTAAACCTCAAACCTCTAGAGCAACTCCTAGTTCCCTTTTAGTATGGAAAAGCCAATAGAAAAAACAACGTGGTCCAACAGGTACAGACGAGAGGTCATTATCATTGCATTCACATCAAGCAAAGCATTTGTATTCAAAGAACTATGTGTTCTCTCAATACAAATGTGAATCAATAAATGATGATTTATTCTTTAAAATTTGGGGTTTGCTTTTCTTCAAAGGTGTCTTTATACAGAAAATAAAGCGAGAAGACAGTTATCTAGATAATTATGAGCAAAAAGATCTGCCTTTCATCTGAAATATCTCAACAATTGGGAGATGCTTGGAAAGGCACTGGACTAGGGAGTCAGTACACTGGATTTCTAGTCAAATATTTGCCTATAATTTACTGTGTGAATTGGAGCAAGTGACCTTATCTGTCCAGACCTCTGAGTCCTCCTACATAAAGTGCAGTTGTTGATAATCCATCTAAGGTACCTTTCAGCTAGACCAGTTTTTCCTGTTTTCATTGGTCTATCAGAGTAGGTATGGCTCAAGGCAAGCCTTGTTGTAAAATGTTGCACTGGCTCCCTGCCCTCCCCAATGCTGAGCATCGAGGGAACTAGTTCCTAATAAAATTTATCTTCAGTAAACCCCACCTCCTCTTTCCATGGCTTGCTTCTCCTTCTATATCCCCAATTTTTTTTAGTCATGTACCGTGGGATTCCACACTTGCTCTCTCCTCAATCAAATGTCCTATCTTCTGGAGTTTTCCCTCCCCCTTCATCAAAAATATGTTCTAATTTCCCATTCCCTCAAGATTCTGCTATTAATCACAGATATATAATAACTGAATAGAATAATCACAGATAAAACTTATATACTAGTCAGCAAAGACGGCAAAGTAGAGGAAAGCATCTAAGCTCTCCAAACATTCCCCTCCAAACAATTTTAAAATAATTCCTCAAATACAATACATGCCATCATGCCAATAAAAGTTGGAGCGAGATATGTTTCCAGTCCAAGAGGGCAGAAGAAGAGTGGCTGCCGGCCCACAGCCCACTTCAAAGGAACACCAGCTCTGGGCCTTGGAGGTGGTAGAAGTAGCTTTGAGGAGCTCTCAAGCCAGAAACTGTAAGGAAGTCTGGCAACAAATCAATGAGAGATCAGAGGAGACCCTTATGCTAACACTGGCATAAGAAAGGGCACTGTTTGGAAACCTCATGACCATTCCCACGTCCAGGTCACAGGGCCAGGGTAGAAAGGACTGTTTTCAGTCACAAAGAAGCACTTTCAATCACAAAGTATAATGGACCCTAAGCAGTCCCAAGGGGGGTCCTTCCTGTGAGCACCAGAGACCAGATGAGAAGAGCAGTGACCACACCTTTCCTCAGATCACACCACCTTGGGAGCACCAAGAAATTCCAAACCCCCAGAACAAACACTAAAAACATCAGTGGAAAAAAAAAAACAAACCTGAAGCTTGTGACAGTGCACCCACCAATCCCAGTGTCAGAGCTTAACTTTAACATGAAGTTCAAAGTCAAGAAATAGACTAGGGGGGAAGGGGCCAGAAACGGGCAAACAGCAAAAAAGAACCTGACCATAAAAAGCTACTATGGCTACAGAGAATACCAAGACACAAACTCAGAAGAGGAATGGGGGCTTCAAAACAGCTACAAGCAAAACCTCAAAGAGGAAAAAATGTGAATTGGACACAAGTTCAACAAGCATTCCCATAAGGGCTAAAAAATTATTTTAAAAATCAAATAAGTGTTGTAGGAGAAAATTGGGGAAATAAATGAAAGTGATGAATTATGAAAAGACAATTAACAGCATGGTAAAAGAGGCACAAAAAATACTAAAGAAAATAACACTTAAAAAAAATTCAATTGACCAAATGAAAAAGGAGGTACAAACTTCAATGATGAAAAAAAAAAAAACTGCTTAAAAAGCAGAATTGACCAAATGGGAAAAGAGGTATAAAAGCTCACTGAAGAAAATAGCTCCTTAAGAATTAGAATTAAGCAAGTAGAAGTTAAGTATTCCACAAGACATCAAAAAATAATAAAAACAGACCAAAAGAATGAAAAAAGAAGAAAATATGAACTATCTCATCAGAAAAATAACTGACATGGAAAATAGATGAAGGAGAGATAACTTAAGAATTATTGGAATACCTGAAATCCAAGATAAAAGAAAGAGATCAGACATCATATTTTAATACATTATTTTTTAAAAAAAATTGTCCCAATATCCTAGAACAAGAGAGTAAAATGTAAATTGAAAGAATTCACTAGTCATGTCCTGAAAGAGATTCTAAAATGAAAAATCCCAGAAACATTATAACAAATTCCAGAACTCTGAGGTCAAAAAGAAAATATTTCAAGCAGGCAGGAAGGAACAATTTAAATGTCATGGAGCCACAGTCGAGACCTCACAAGATTTAGCAGGTACCACATTAAAGGAGTGAAGGGCTTGGAATATGATTTCTGGAAGGTAAAAGAGCTAGGATTACAAACAAGAATTATCTGCCCAGAAAAATTGAGCATAATACTTCAGGAGGGAAATGAATTAATTATTAATTATTATTATTAATTAGTGAAATATTTTATTTTTTACTATTAATGAAATAGAGGACTTTCAAGCATTCATGATGAAAAGACCAGAAATAAATAGAAAATGCGACTTTCAAATACAAGACTCAGACATTAAAAAGTAAACATGAAAGAAAAAATATAAGGGAGTTAAAAAGGTTAAATTGTTTGCAATGCTAGATGGGAAGATGGTACATGTAACTCCTAAGAACTTTATCATTATTAGGGCAGTTAGAAGGAGTCTACATAGATAGAGGACACAGGAGTGAGGCAATAATGTTGGGATAATCTAAAAAAAAAACGGATGAAGGAGAAAGGGGAATGCACTAAGAGAAGGGAATGAAAAGAAAGAAAGGGGGAAATTTACATAAAAGAGGCAGGTGGAGGGGGAAATGGTGGGGAAGTGTGAAACAATTGAACCTCTTATCTGAATTGGTTCAAAGAAAGAATATATATACACAATGATGCTGTTACTACGTACAAAAATTTCCTGGTTCTGCTCACTTTGCTCAGCATCAGTTCCTGTATTTTTATTATATTAGCCCACAAAACACAGTAGCAAATGATTATAGTAATTTTCTGTTTGATAAACCCAGACTCCAGCTTCTTTTCCTATACTGTAATAGATCTTTTATGCCTCTTCATGTGATATAATCTCCCTGTCCCTTTTTTCTTTTCCCGGTACAATCTTTTTTTTACCTCTTAAATTTTTTTTTATATCATCAGATCAAAATCATCTTATACCCATACCTTCAAACTGCCCTAAAAGAGATATAGTTCTCAAGAATTACAAGTATCATTTTCCCATGTAGGGCTGTAAACAATTTAACCTTATTGAATAACATTTTTTTTTCTTTCCTTGTTACCTATGTTTGAATCTTGAATCTTGTATTTGAAAGTTGAATTTTCTGTTCAGTGCTAGTCTTTTCGTCAGGAATTTTACTGAATATCCATCCTTTCCCCTAAAATATTGTGCTCAATTTTGCTAGGTAGTTGTTTCCTGGTTGTAATCCAAGTTCTTTTGCCTTATGGAATATCATATTCCAAGCCCTCTGATCCTTTAATGTAGAAGCTGCTAAGACCTGTGTAATGCTGACTCTAGTTCCTTGATAGTTGAATTGTTTCTTTCTTACTGTTTGTAGCATTTTCACCTCGACCTGATCATTCTAGATTTTGACTACAATATTCCTTGGAGCTTTCATTTTGGAATTCTTTCAGGAGGTGATCAGTGGATTCTTTCAATGACTATTTTAGCCTCTGGTTCTAAGATATCAGGGCAGCTTTCCTTGATAATTTCCTGAAAGATGCTCTCCAAGTTCTTTTTTGGATCATGGCTTTCAGTTGGCCCAATAATTCTTAAGTCATTTCTCCTAGATTTATTTTCCAGATCACTTGTTTTTTTCAATGAGGAATTTCATGTTTTCTTCTATTTTTTTGTTCTTTGGGTTTTGTTTGATTCTTGATATCTTACAGAGTCATTAGCTTCCACTTGCCAATTCTTATTTTTAAGGAATTATTTTCTTCAGTTAGCTTTTGTACTTCCTTTTCCATTTGGCAAATTCTACTTTCTAAGGAGTTGTTTTCTTAAGCGGGCTTCTTTTTTCCCATTTGGTCAACTGTATTTTTTAAAGAATTTTTTTCTTTGGTCAATTTTTATCCTTCCTTTTCCAAGCTATTGACTCTTTCTTGGATATTTCTCGTTTTTTCTCCCAATTTTTCTTCTACCTCTCTTATTTGATTTTTAAAATCTTTTTTAGCTCTTACAAGAAGGCTTTTTGGGCTTGAGATCAATTCATACTCCCCTTTGAAGTTTTGCATGTAAGCATTATGACATTGTTGTGTTCTTCTCAGTTTGTGTTTGGATCTTCCTTGCTGCCATAGTAGCTTTCTATGGTTAGGGCTCTTTCCTGGTTTTTGATCATTTTTTAAAAGTTGAACTTTGCTTCTGGGACACAGAGGGCACTTTTTCAAGTTTCCCATTTTGGGGGCCAAGGGCTTGGACACTGGTTTCCTGTTCCATGACCTGAGGTACTGTTGGTTTTCCCACTGTATTGAGGTGGCCCAGCCTAGTTGCTCCTGTCATGCCCTAGGTTCTGGGGTTGGCAATTTGCCTGCTGTCTTAGGGCTGGAGGTCTCACATCTGGCCAGTTATGTCACTGGCTTGCTGAAGAAGGACCATGGAATCTCAGTTACTGATCTGTACTGTGGCTAAGGGCCTCCTGCTGGCTTAACTGGACACCACCTGTGTTGGGCTTTTCTCCCTTTTTAGCAAGTAATACAGACTTTTCCTGAAATCCTTCTAAGTTCTCTTGGGCAGAAAATTGTTTCACACAGTCTTTTTTTGGATTTTGTTGCTCCAGAATTCTTTTATAGGTTTAATTTAATGTTTTGTTTTGTTTTGTTTTGTTTTTTCTGAGAGAAACTGAGCAGAGAGTTCAGGCAGCTTCTTCACTACTCTCTGCCATCTTGGCTCCATCTCCTGAAAAACAGACTTCTGAAGCAGGATGGGTGGGTAGGTGGGGGAGGAGAGAGGGAGAGGGAGAGAGAGAGAGAGAGAGAGAGAGAGAGAGAGAGAGAGAGAGAGAGAGTAAACAGAAGAAAATAGGAGGGAGAGAAATGCACAGTTGGTAATCGAAACTATGAATATGAATGTAATGAATTCACCCATAAAAGGACAGCAGGTGAATGAATGGTTTAGAAAACAGAATCTAACAATGTATTGCTCACAAGAAACTTACTTGAAACAGAGACAGAGAGAGTTAGGAGCTGAAGCAAAATCTGTTTTACTTCAGGTGCAATAAAAAAGGCAGGATAGCACTCATAATCTCAGACAAAGAAAAAGAAAAAAATAAAATTAAAGAGATTAAAAGAGATGTAAGCAGAGAAACCACATCTTGCCAAAGGTATGATAGTCATGACTGAAGTAATATCAGCACTAAACATATATACCAAATGGCACACAATCTACATTCTTAAAGGAAAAGTTAAATGAAATATAGGAGGAAATAGTAAATCCATACTCAGAGGGACCTCAATTTTCTCCTCTCAGAGCTAGATAAACCTAACCCAGAAAATTAACAAGAAAAAATTTAGGGAAATTAATAGAATTTTAGAAAAGTTAGATATGATAGACCTCTGGAGAAAACAAAATGGGAATAGAAAGGCTTATACCTTTTTCTCAGCCATACATAGCACCTTTACAAGAATTGAGCATGTAATAGGTCACTAAAACTTCACAAACGAATACAGAACAGTTGAAATATTAAATATACCCTTCTCAAACCTTAATATAATAAAAATTACATTCAATAAATGGAAAATATAGATTAAAAATTAACTGGAAGCTAACTAACGCTAAAGAATGAGTGGATTAAAGAATAAATCATAGAAACAATCAATGATTTCATTGGAGATGAGGACAACATACTGAAAATTGTGGGATGCAGTCAAAATAATACTTAGGGGAAAGTTTATATCTCTAAACACATACATCAAAAAAGATAGAAAGAGTAGATCAATTAATTAATCTTTTTTTTTTTCTTTTTGGAGGGCAGTTGAGGTTAAGTGACTTGCCTAAGGCCACATTGCTAGTTTTTGTGTTGTGTCTGAGGCCAGATTTGAACTCAGGTCCTCCTGATTCCAGGGCCAGTGCTCTATTCACTGTGTCACCTAGCTGCCCTTATTAATTAATCTTAAAACTAGAAAAAAAAACACTATAAAAAAGAATAAACTAAAAATCCATAATTAAATATTAAATGGAAATCCTAAAAATAAAAAGAGATATTGATATTTAAAAACTGAAGGTTAAAAAAACTGAACTAATAAACAAAACTAGGAGCTGGTTTTATGGGGGAAAAGCAACATAAATAAATCATTGGTTAACCTGATTCAAGAAAAATAATGGAAAAACCAAATTATCAGTATCAATAATGAAAAGGGTGAATTCATCACCAATGAAGATAAAACTAAAGCAATTTTTAGGAGCTACTTCGCCCAATTACATGCCACTAAAGCTGACAATCTAAGTGAAATGGATAAATATTTACAAAAATATAAATTGCTTAGAGTAACAGAAAAGGAAACAGAATACTTAAATAACCATATTTTAGAAAAAAAGAAATTGAACAAACCATAAATGAGCTCCCTAAAACATTTCCATGACCAGATGGATTCACAATTGAATTCTACCAAATATTTAAGGAAAAATTAATCCCAATCCCATATAATT
>JAQQSV010014236.1:0-12337 GCA_028646515.1 Pseudochirops corinnae | reverse complement strand
TCAGGAAGAGGCTGGGAACTCTTCCTATTTACTTCAGGCTGACTGGATAGTGAAGACTCCAGAACTGAGGCCCAAGACCGTGATCCAGATCCAGGCCGCTCAACACAAGAGCTCTTGGCCTGAGAACAATCGTTCAGTCCCCCTGCTGTCTGCAGGCCACGGGCGGGAAGCTACAACGTGGAGGCGGGTGCAAAACCTATGCCTTTCGCTTTTCCGCTCTGGAGGCCTTTCGGCCAGACTGCTTATCTCCCCCTTTCCCAATCGCCACTCGCAGCTGCTGCTAGTCTGCTCACCTGAGGCTCCTGCGCTCCTCCAGTCCAGCCACCCCCAGGGCACAGCCACAGCTTCAGGCCAGGCTGGTTTTGGTTCGCAGTGCTGATATGGTTCCTCGTAGCCGACCTGACTTTACTGGGAAGTATCTTTGTGTGTGTTTTGGAGTTCTAGGATTGGTTTAGAGTCCTATTTTATGGGTATTTTGGGGTGGCTATGTGAGAGCTGCGATATGTTGCTGCTGCTATGCCACCATCTTAGCTCCGTCCCCCCCAAAGTCTCTTATCTTTAAAAGGCTATCCTCAATTAGCATTTCCTAACAGGTCAATATAATTAGCACTCTTCTTCAAAATATTTTGATGACTAATCTATTTACATAGATAAACAGGATGCTCCAAAGTCTTCTCAAAAATTAAGTTCTAAATGTTCAATATTTTTTTCCAGAGAAAGATTTCTATTCAATTCAACAAACATTAAGCAACTGTGTGCAAGGGACTGGCTAGACAATAGAAACACAAAGTCAAAAAAGATTCCTTTCCTCAAGGTGCTTACAATATTCTCCTGGGAAATGACAACACGGGCATCAAGGTAATTTGAGGAGATGGGTTATAAGGAAAGAGGAATGTGCTTTACAGAGAAGGATGGCACCAGAACTGGACCCTAAAGAAAAGGATTCTGAAAAAGAGGCTTGAAGTGAATCCTACTCATGACAAACAGCTTGTTAAAATGTAGAGGACACAGAAGGAAGATGGAGTTCAGAGAACAGCTGGTAGTCTAGTTTGGCTTAAACACAGAACATGTGATGGGGAAGTAAAGTAAAGACTTCAAAGCAAAGTTGAAGTGAGATTTGGGTGAGAAATGTGTGTTTTATCCCATAGGCAAGAAGAACCCCTGAAGGTTTGAGAGCAGAGAAATGACATGGTTAGAACTGTACCTTAGGAAAACTATTTGACAGTTGCGTAAATTATGGATTGGAAAAGAGAGAGCATGAAAGGTGGGACATCAGTTCTGAAGTTCTTACAAAAGTCCAGACAAAAAGTGATAAGGGCAGCCCTGGGGGCAGAGAGAAATAAAACAACGCAAAAGATATTATAGAAGCCAAATTAAGCAGTTCTGGAATTGAATGAACCTAAGTCAATAGTTTAACAGTTTAATATAAATAATAGTGCATTTCATTTTGGACTTGCTGAGTTTAATATGAAGATACAAAAAATAATGGTTATTATCTACATTTTAAAAATTATAAATAAAACAAGCAGAAAAAAAGATTGACAAACTTGATTCCTCTTTCTTTCCTATCCATTTTTAAAATAAGTTCAGTCAAATTGGCCTATTTTCCAACTTGTGAAGTCCTACAATTTGTGTCCTAAATGCCCTTCACCCTCACCTCCAACTGCTATAACTGGTTAGATGCTTCATCACATATTAAAGATCCAAACCACATTACAACTCTTCTCTAATTGCCCTTTGTCTTGCTCAGGTCTTATCTTTTATTTTCTTTAGTTTTTACTTCTTATAAATTTTTGTTCTGGCTTATATTATAATCATATATATTTGTTCTCTTCTATTAAGACTGTAAACTACTGAATGTATCCTATTGATCTTCATTATTTCCCTTAAAGCACTTACATATACTATGCTTTGCACACAGCAGATACTTAATGTTTTAAATTTCTGCTAATAAGTAGTTTTATGAAAAAACAATTTAATTTAACAAATATTTATTAGAATATACAAGGTATTGTGCTAGGTTCTGGGGATATGAAGATGAGAAACAAAACATGCTCTTAAGGGACTTACACTCTCAATAGATGGTTGAAACATACACAAATAACTATAATATTCAAATGACTAATAGATAGGAAAGATCAGAGCACCATGAGAGATATGAGGAAACATGGATAACTTTTAGCTAGGGGACAGTGAGGGAGAGAAAAAGTAGGGCAGATATCATCAAAGAGCTGTCACCTGATATAGGTTTAAAAGAAAGAATAAGATTTCAACTAGATAATTGGTCACTGAATAAACAAAATTAATGACTCACCTAATGTGACCAATGTGAAAAGCTGAGGATATTTACTTACTTTTGCCACACTTTCTCACCAAGGTGAACACTTTTATAATGAACAGTGAGGTGATCCCTGCGGCCAAAACATTTTCCACATTCTTCACACTGATGAGCTTTTTCACCTTGAAATAAGGAGTCAAACAAAATCCTAATTACAATGCAGTAAATATTTTAGTTCTTTCAGAAATAGTTTGCTTTTTTTTTTAAATCACAATGTTGATGAGAAAGATGCCAGGAATTAAATAAAGCATCAGAATTTCAGCCACCTCTGATTTTGGGATATGCTCCCTTCTACTCCTCCCTTCTAAGAGTTTATGCTTATTTTCCTTGTTATGAGTCTTCTCCCCACTTGGAGAAGAAGATGCAGCCTCTTGTTGGAGACTTCAAATATCATCTTTTAAAGTAATGGAGTAAGATAACTCAGATTACTTCAAAACTCAGTTTTCCACTCCTATGAATATTTTTGAAGTTATCCAGAACCAGAAAATGTAAATTAACACCATAAGAAGAAACTATATAATTTTAAATGGGGACCTGAACATTTTCAGATCTTTGTATTCTAATTTTAAAATGATTTTTCACCCTTGGGGATTTCTTACATTCCCAATGAGCCAAAATACAAATAGAAATTAAACTCTAGATACCTTTGCCTTTTTAATACTTTAAGGCCTAATGGTTTTCAAAACTCATGCCTGACCCAAATACACAAGATAGCATTAAGAATTGAGAAATCAAACCCTAGGGCTACCACTATAAATGCATGAAGAAATCACCAATTCCTTAACATCTCTGATAAGTGGTGATAATAACAATAGCAACCTACCTCATGGAAATTTTCTATGGAATAACTATTGATTATAGCATATTTGACATGTACATTATGTTTATAATAATAATAATCACCTGTTCTACTGTGCTCATAGCTGGCTCTCTCCCATTACTGTACACACAGAGTTGGCTCTCTTAGCACTTCCTGAACATCAATCTGAGAGGAAAATACGAGAGAAATCCCCAAAGTTTGAAAATTATAAATACAGTGTGAAGATCTGAAATTGATCAGGGTTACTACAAAAGAACCCTTTTCCACAAAGAGGGCTTCAAACACTCACTATGACATGAAAATCTTAAATGTCTTACCCTCCTCCCCATTTCTCCTAGAACTCAATTATCCCTCCAAAATATCAAAGGGTGAAATACAATCTTGGCCTTTCCACGTAAGACATCACCAATTGCAGGTATTCCACTTAACGCTGTAGAATACATGAAACATCAACGTCCAGAACAGATTTTCTTTTAATACTAAAACATCATTTCAAATAGATAAGAGTCCATATTCAAGAAAGCTTCAATATAAATTTAAAATATAAATTTTTGAAATGAGTCATTATGAATACATAATCATAATATTATTTCCCTTTTATCTGTCATAAATTTTTTTCAAAATCATTATTACAAGATACTGCCTACCTGAATGTATTTTTTTGTGTTTTGTAAGATGGTCATGACGAATAAATGTTTTTCCACATTCATCACATTCATATCTCTTATCATCATGATGGACTCGCAAATGAAGTCTAAATATAAAGATGAATATTGAGAGGAATTTATGTTGGTGTGAGAATAAAAAAAAACAATAAGCTCTGAATAATATTTTTTCTCAAATAGACACAAATTATCAGTTTTGTATCTATGATTCATGGTATTCTCCCCACTATAACACAATAAGGTACAAAGCTGCTATCTTTTTCCCTACATGTTCCCCTACTACTTTTCCTGGGTTACTTTACCCTGGCCACCAAGCTTTTTAAAATGGCTACTCCTTACCACCAGGTCTAAGGATGACCACAAGTAGAACTGAACCATGAAAAGATTTGCTTAGGAGTCAGAATGAGTAAATATATGAGCCGCATATATATTACATGCCAAATGATAAAGTAAAAAATTCTGAGGTTATTTCTTTTGGATAATATAGAAAATGATCATTCCTCTTCCCTTTAAAATCAACTGTATGTTTTACTAGTAGTTATGGTTTTTTTTTAAAATAAGTTTTTATGGATATTTTCTATTTCTTACATCATCATAGTATCCCATGTATCCCTCCCCATCCCCAAGTATTTATCTTTATGAAAATAATTTTATATAGCTTATTTTATACACATGCTAGGATAGATTCCAGAAAATCTGAGGAGCTTTATTACAAATGTGATTTATGGGAAGAAAAGAAAGACTAATTCCTATTAGATAGATTGCTAGAATAAATAGTTTTTTGCTACTTTTGGCACAAAAAATAATAAAGTGAATGGATAAAATAACTGAAACCACACCATTTTTATTTTCCTTAAATTGGATGAAATTCAGAGATGATAAAAAGGAAAAAAATTTTACAATGTTGACTTACACTTCTTACAACAAAGTAAACAACAACAAAAAAAAACAAAGTAAAGCACAGATATGTATTTATCTTCAAATTTCTTCTAGCTGTTTACCACCATTCCTCACCTCCCCTAAAAGTCCCTCACACAAATGAATTACAAATATAGTAAGTGATTAGTCTTATGAAAAAGGCAGATGGATTTTGATTAAACAAGGCATAATTTTCTGAAATTAAGAGAATGGAGAAAATTCCTTAGAATGCAACATTATTTACTAAGTAAAAACCAGAGAAAAAGAACATGGAAACTCCAACATAGATTTATTAAGTTTACTTTATGTTAGAAAGCTTTATGAACTATGCCTATCTACACAGATGTATGTATATACATATTATATATGTGTGTGTGTGTGTGTGTGTGTGTGTGTGTGTGTATCTATGTGTATCAATATGCACAGGTATTTGAGTATAATTTACCTAGAACAGCATAGAAGTGCAGCAGAGTAGGTTCTTGATGTGAAAATATCTCATAAATCATATTTAAGGATAGCTATAATATCAACAGCTGCAAAGTTACGAAACAAGACTGATCCACCTTTATAAACCTGTGTACACAACTAGGACAGTTATGTCCCATACAGTACTCAAGAAATGGTTTTTGCTGCAGTTAGCACAATAAAAAGATATATACACATAAATACACACACACACACCCCGATGAGTGACAATTTCATTTTGCTATATACATTAAAAGTTGGCTTTACCTTACCTGTATGAGCTCCCATGGCGAAAACTCTGCCCACAAATACTACACAGATGTGGTTTTTCTCCACTATGAATCCTCAGATGTTCTTTTAAGGTAGTTCTATATTCAGAAATAATGTAACATCATTTATTACCATTTTATAAGAATCTCTGCTTCACACACTAAAGTTTAAGGAAAACAGGATCTTGACATAAACAGTTTATGGTCTGCAGCACACCCCTGCACCCAAGGATTAAATTCTCTTAAGGCAGTGAGAAAAGTGAGGAAGCATGGGGGAGCATGCTAGTTTGAACATCTCTCCAAGCCAAAAATGGCCTGAATATCAATTAACATTAAATTAAATTGTTTTTGGCAGGCTTGAGTCTAAAACTGCAGAGTATATTTCAGTATTATTTTTTTTTTACACATAAGTAAAAAAGCATTTAGCATTTTGGTCAAGCGCAAGAGAATCATCACCAGTTATGAACAGTCACTGAGTGATTTTTTTCCAACCAAAGTAACTAATGAAACCATCCAAAAGGGTTGATATACCCCGACAGAGTTCAAATTAACACCAACGAAATAGCATGTTTGAAGTACTAAACTTAGTAAAGATACTAAAGGAATTACTATCAGCTAAAAACTGCTCTATATTTCAAACACTGAAGGGAAATTTACCCATGTGCTTTAGACTTTTATGGACAAAGTAGAAAAGCCAATAGTAAGCAAGAGAAAACAAGGGAGACAAGTTCTTCTGCTGCCTTGTTCTCTTTCCAAAGGCATAAAAAAGTATAAGTGGTCCATACGTGATAAGTGATAGAGAGAAAATGATTCCTGGTGGGGTGAGGGTGAGGAGTGGGTTAGGGGACAGTGTTGAGAAAAAATAATTAACAAGAATCAAGATAGTTGGTCCTTTCTGACAATACTGTCTGAAATTCCAGAACTACCATGTACTGATCAGTTTGTTTTAGTATATAGATAATATATTCCTTAATAGGAGGTAGGTAGGTGGCTCAATGGATAGAGTGCTAGGCCTGGAGTGAGGAAGACCTGAGTTCAAATCTGATCTCAGACATTTACTAGCTGTATGACCCTGAGCAAGGCACTTAACTAAACTCTGTCTGCCTTAATCCACTGGAGAAGGAAATAGCAAACCACACCAGTGTCCTTGCCATGAAAACCCTATGGACAATATGCTCCACAAAGTCACAGAGTCAAACACAACTGAATGACTGAACAACGAAAACAAAAATATTGATTAATGCAATCAATAATACCACCTAACCATTCTTTATCCATACTAATATTTAAAGAAAGATTTTCCTTAATGCAAAGCATTAAAGAACCAATTACAGAACCTCAGAGTTGTAAACATTCCTAGATGTCACTTAGTCCAACCTGTACTTGAATAGGAGAGTCTTTAACAATATGCTTGACAAGAGTTAATCAACTACTGCTTAAAGACCTTCAATGAGAGAGAATCCACTCCCGCCCAGAGGGTCCAGTCAACTCTTGGAGAGCTCTGCTAATGTTTCCTTACTTTGGGGTGAAATTTATCCCCCAGCTAATTCTATATATGCATTGTAATGAGACCATCAGTACAAATATAATCCTTCAACATGATAGTCTTTCAAATCAATAAAGAAGTTGATCTTCCTCTCACTACCCCAAAAATGTCCCAATTACTGTTTTCCACAAAAAACACCTCTAGCTCCTTCAAACAATTTTCAATGACAGTGTTTTGAGACCCTTCAAATCATGATCAGACTCTAGCTTATTAATATCTATCCAAAGATATGGCACCCCTAATTTAAGGCAATACACTACAGATGTAGACTGATCAGTATAGATTACAGTATTCTCAGTCTTACCTACTTATTTACATCATTCATAATTGTAACCTAATGCTGCAACAACACCTTCAGCCCCTATTGAGCTTGTAGTCCACTAAAAATCCTAAATCTTTTTCAAATGATTCTCTCCAAACCCTTATAAAGTCCTACATGAGTTTAAAAAAAAAATCACTCACCCAAATATTTATCCTTATTAAATTCAGTCTTATTAAAATCTGTCCATTGTTTTAACCTGTCAAAATCTTTCTAGATCCTATCCCATGCCCCCATGATTTTGTGTAAAATGAAAATTTTATAACCATACTATCTAGGCCTTTATCCAAGGAATTATTAAAAATGTTAAACAGCACAATGACCAAACCATATCACTAAAGGAACATGATAACAAATTCATTAATATTTTGGTCCAGCCATTCACTGAGCAACTATCTGGTCTTTTAAAGAAACAATTCATCTAGCTTCCACTGATATTTGGATCCAAACCCAGTAATTTAGATTCATAACAGATTCAGAGGAAAGGGGAAAGGAGAGAGAAGACAGAGAGGACAGAATAGAAGGAGTAAAAAGAGGGAAGGGTGGGGAGAGACAGAAAAAGAGAAAGAGAGAAAACAAACAAAAATGTAGAGTCAAACACATCTGAAAGAAAAGTACCCAAACACTAAAGTAATAAAGAAAGAACTAAGGCCAGAAAGAAAGTGCAATACTAAGTGTAATTAAAATAATAAAACAATTCAATAAATTCAATTTACACATAAGCAAATATAAGTTCTTCTAATCACTATCCACTTCAATAATTCTTTTCCTATATAACATGAATAATTTGATTTATCATTAGCAATTATCTACTTGGAAAATTCTAAAATTTTTGACTAACAATTTTTTTTGACCCAGACCTACAATTTCACATTGTATAAAACTCTTCCTTGAGGAAGCTCCCTCTACCAATTGTCACCCTATTATCTCTTGGGCAGCTAGGTGGTGGCATGGTGCAGAGAGCACTGGGCCTGGAATCAGCTCAATAAGGCCTCAGACCCTTATTAGTTGTGTGGAGTCAGTCACTTAACCTGTTTGCCTCAGTTCCTTCATCCATAAAATGGGGATAATAATAGCACCTACCTCGCAGGGCTATTACAAAGGATCGAATGAGATAATATTTGTAAAAAGTGCTTAGTACAATGGCCTGGCACATAGTAGGCATTATATAAATGTTACCTACTATAATTATTGCCACTTAATTACAGCTTTTGTCTTTTATATAGCCAGTCAACAAACTTTTATCTTTTCATTGGTCAGAAATTTTTCTATTCCATCAAAAC
The DNA here is from genome assembly GCA_028646515.1 of Pseudochirops corinnae. Lineage (NCBI taxonomy): Eukaryota > Metazoa > Chordata > Mammalia > Diprotodontia > Pseudocheiridae > Pseudochirops > Pseudochirops corinnae. The sequence continues at coordinate 3,714 of JAQQSV010014236.1, read as the reverse complement.
AAAGTTTCAATAATACATATAAATAATAACCAGTCACCACAGTGAATTAAGGAAAAAACAAGCTTAATCTTCATGTCGGAGTCAAACACTCCAGTTTACAATGCCAGTGTTATTTATTATTGATCACAATAAGTATTAAATGAATAAATGATATTTCTTCTACATGGCATTTAGTCACAAAATTTTAAGGAGTTCTATTTAGGTGATCTAGGGCATGAGTTTCTAAGAAGCCGTGTCTGCCACTCCACATTGTACCCCTGTTACTACCGAGGCAGTGTTAGCTAACTCTTTATAGCTTCTCTCAAATAGGACATAATCTGTAGGTAAAGAGAAATTACACTAGAACTGAAATTTTTTTAAGGACTTGTGGAAAAAAAAACCAACTTAAATGGTATTCTTAGTTGTCACTCTTATTTCTATCTCCTATCCAATATGTTTGAAAAGTAGAGTTAACAGTTGAAAAAGTGTGCCAGCAGATGGTGCTGTTAAAGAAGGCATAACAATACTATAATGGAGACACAAAGGTATAATAACTCACTTCAAGTATTTTCAGGCATAAAATACATAAATTAGTGTGACCTAATCACAGAATCTGAGTTGTAAGGGACCTCCAAAGTCTAATCCAAATCATACCTAAACAAGAATCCCCTTTTACAATATATCCAAGTGATCATCTAGTCTTTGCTTAAAGACATTGAAAAAGCAGAGTGCTTTGCTTATAGCAATAAATAAATGGTTTTTTTTCACTTATTCATTAAGGGGGAATCTGCCACCTCCCAAAGCCACAAATTTCACTTTTGCAGAGCTCCATCAATATGCTTTTGTTTTCTTTCATCAAATCTAAATTTGTCTTTGCAATTTCCACATGCTGCTGCTAGCTCTGCCTTCTATGAATAAAAAGAACAAACTCAATCCCTCTTTCATCTGATGTTCCCTCCAATATTGAGAGAGCTATCATATACCCCATAAATCTGCTCTCCTTCAGGTAGAACAATACCAATTACTTCTGTAAATGCTCATACAGCATAATCTTGACTCTGCACCATTCTCCTCAACCTCCTGCAAGTGTTCTCTAGTTTATCACAGTCATTTTTTCAAATAACCCTTAACCATATTTTTCTGAGTGTCATAATATCAAACTGAGGTGAAGTCTCGAGATAGCACCTCACCTTTCTCGTACTGATTTTCCACATATAAAACAAGTCCATTTTCTCTTTCCACCATGAGTACATTCTATGTGTCGTTTCAAATTCCCAGTGTCATTGAACTGGCGACCACAGATATCACATGGAAATGGACCTAAAATCGAGAGAAAAAGTAAAATTTATTTATTCAAGTTAAATAAAAGGATGTTAAAGTAGGTGTATTTTTTTTACATAGGGAAAGAAAAGGTAGGATGGAGAGGGGAATAGAATACACAAAAAGTTTTAAGGCTCATATTAACAAAGAGATTAAGTTAATATTTTCAAAGAATGCTGGTAATTTTAAGTCATTGTTCTGGCTTTAAGTAAAGAAAACTTTGAGAAAAATCTCATGAGTCTTAGGTTTTACAATTAATTTCAATTCTTAAAATATTTTAGTTAAAATTATTTTTGTTGGAAAAATGTCCAGATGGCTTGATTTTAAAGTATTTAGGTAAATTTCAAGGGGATTATCAATAACCAATCAATAATTATCATGAGGCTACTCTCTTCCAAGGCACTGTGCTAAGGTGCCAGGAATATACTTGAAGAAAATGAAGAGACTACATCCTAATAACTGAAGCTTATCATGAAAAAACTGCATCCAGAGTATAGGATGTATAGAATAGTATTCTATAGTAGAGAAGCATCAATGTCAATAAAAGGGAGGAATCTAATGACATGCCACAGAGTTCTGGACCTGTCAGTCAGTTAGCAATGTATTTATTAAGTGCTCAATATGTGCCATGCATTTTGCTAAGTACTAAATGCAAAGAAAGGAAAGAATATGAGGATACACACACACATATACTAGGTGGCAGACAACTTCTCAAAAGGAGGGCACAAGTTGAAGTGGAAGGGGGTGAGGTGGGAAGAACATGATGAAGATGACCAGGAAAGGCTCTTATAAAAGGTGGGATATGAAAGAAGTCTGGGAAGCCAAAGCACAGAGGCAAAGATGCAAGCACATTCCAGGTATGAGAGACATACATTGAAAAGACAGAGAGGAGGGAGACCAAGTGGAAGAAATACCAAGAGAGCAGGTATTGCTGGATCATAAAATGCATGGCAGAAAGTGAAGTATAAAACTAGAAATAGAAAAATGAAAACTTGTTGTGAGGGACTTTTAAAAAATTAATTCTTGGGGGGGATCAGAGTTAAAATGGCGGCACAAAAGCAGGAAAACTCAGTGGCTCCCCCCATAACCACCTCAAATACCTATAAAAATATGACTCTACACAAATTATGGAGCTCCAGAACCCACAAAGTGACAGAGAAATAAATCTCCCACTGAAGGCAGCCCAGCAGGCGGACAGGAAGAGTTCATCACAGCAGGCTGGGAGCCAAGCCCAGCCCCACATGAACCCGCTGTTTTAGCCCCAGGGTGGCCTGACCAGCCTGGCTAGAACATTTGGGAGAGTGGATCACTGGCAGCTGCGGCAGTTTCCAGAATTATCAACCCATAAATACCAAAGACCAAGTAAAAGGTCAGTGGAACACAGCTGAATTTGAGGGGAATGAAGGAGCAGGTCCGGCCCTCTTTCCCCAGAGCCAGAAGCGGCAGAAGCCACAGCCCTGCAGCCGCCTCCATGTGGCTACTTCAGAGCTTTCATCCTACAGATTACAGGGGGGCCAAGCAACCATTCAGAGACTAAGTGCTCTTTGCCTTAACCTGCCTGGAGTGGGACTGTGGTCTTGGGTGGTGTCCTGAGGTACGTGACCAGTGAGCCAAAGCTGGTGGGTGGCCTCCTAATACCTCCAATAGCTGCGAAAACCCCAGCAATTTCGGATATAGCTCTCCCCTCTGGAAGTAGAGTTCTACTGCAGCAAAGAGCTCAAAAGTCAAGTAATTGACTGGCAATATGAGCAAGCAAAGGAAGCAAAGCAAGCACAGCCATCCAATTTTAGATTCCTTTTTTGGGGGACAAAAAGGATCAAAGCATGGAGCAGGAGGAAGACAACACAGTCAGAACTCCTGTACCAAAAGCTTCCAAGAAAAATATGAACTGGTCATAGGTCACAGAGGAACTTAAGAAGGATTTTGAAAAGCAAATAAGAGAAGCAGAGGAAAAATTAGGATGAGAAATGAGAATGATGCAAGAAAATCATGAAAAATGAGTCAACAATGTGACTGAAGAAAATAACACCTTAAAAAATAGACTAACTCAAATGGCAAAAGGGGCCCAAAAAGCCAATGAGGACAAGAATGCCTTAAAAAGCCAAATTTGCCAGATGGAAAAAGAATCTCAAAAGCTCACTAAAGAGAATAATTCCTTCAGAATTAGACTGGAACAAATGGAAGCTAATGACTTTATGAGAAATCAAGATACTATTAAACAAATCCAAACAAATGAAGAAATAGAAGGCAATGTGAAATTTCTCCTTGAAAAAACCACTGACCTGGAAAATAGATCCAGGAGAGACAATTTAAAAATTACTGGATTACCTGAAAGCTATGATCAAAAAAAGAACCTAGAAATCATCCTTCAAGAAATTCTGAAGGAAAACTGCCCTGATATTTTAGAACCAGAGA
>JAQQSV010014235.1:0-12337 GCA_028646515.1 Pseudochirops corinnae | reverse complement strand
CTAAAAATAAATAAATAAATATTAAGTTAAAAAAAAAAAAAAGAAAGATGTATTTTAGATGGGACTTGAAGGAAGCCAGGGGAAGCCAATAGGCAGACATGAGGAGAGAGAACTTTCAGGCATAGGAGGCAGTCAGAAAAAATGCCCAGAGCTGATAGATGGGGTATCTTGTTCATAGGACATCAAGGAGGCTCATGCCACTGGATCTAAAAGCATATATATTTTGGGGGGCAATGTAATGTATAAGAAAACTAGAAAGGTAAGGTGGTGGTGGTGAGAACATTATGAAGGGTTTTGAACACCAAAGAGAGGATTTTGTATTTGATCCTGAAGACGATAGGGAGCCAGTGGAGTTTATTAAGTATATGAGGATGATAAAGTCACACCTGTGTTTCAGGAATATCATTTTGGCAGCTGAGTGGAGGATGGAATGGGATGGGGAGACGCTTAAGTCAGCAGAACCAACTAGCAGGCTATTTGGAGTAACCCAGGAGTGAAGTGATGAAGGCCTGCACCCAGATGTGGAAGTATCAGAGGAGAGAATAGACATATTCGAGATATTGCAGAAGTGAAATTGACATGCCTTGGCAATAGATTAGCTAATTGGGTGGGGGTGGGGGGAGTATGAGAGATGGTGAGGAGCTGAGAATCTGAGTTTGGGGGACTAGAGGATGATGATGCCTTCAGCAAAAATAGGAAAATTTGGGAGGGGCAGAGGGTTTAGGAGGAAATGTGAGTTCAGTTTTGCACATATTGAGTTTATGATTTCTAGTTGGAGATATATGAAAGGCAGCTGGAGATGCAAGACTGAAGATTTAATTGATAGTTGATATCACTACAGCATGATTCCCTTTAATAATGGGAATAATAATGAATAGAATTTTATTTAGAGCAAATTAGATACACCAAAAGATAGAGAACTGAGTCAGGAAGACCTGACTTCAAATTCAGTCTCAGATATTTGCTATCAAGTCACTTCTGTCCACTTCAAGTTTCCTTATCTGTAAAATGAATATAATAATAAGACCTACTGTCCAGGACAGTTGTGAGGATAAAATGAAATAATATTTATAAAGCATTTTTTCGAACCTTAAGACACTATTTAAATACTAGCTATCATTATTTAGTGCATGCTGGAAAATTAACAAGTGTTTTAAGACTGATGACAATGGCAGTGATGATGGTACAGAGGTTTAAATTTTGGTGCTTTGAGGTTCAGTGTCTATGTATCTACTTCATATATGACATATGAGGAGCTCTTAAACTGGGTAAAGTCAGTGACACAACAGGGACATTGGAAATAATAATTTTTAAACTTTTGGTTCCTTCTTAATAATGCTGTTACACATTTTTCACTACCACCTGGAAAAATTAAAACTCAAAGTAAAGAAAATTCTATGTATAACAAAATGAAGAGCAAGAATGATGGGAATGGAACTTTTATTGTTAGACTCAATCAAATATTTAACATTTGGAATCTTATTTTTAAATGTGTGGTGTTTTCTCATTGAAATAATCCCGAAACTTTGTCACATTGAAAATAAATAAATTACAAAATCATATCCTAGATGTTGTCTTAGAAAAGATAATCCTTACCTTTTATTTAGGGCAGTTTCCTTTGTGTAAAAATATTTTATTCAAAAATCAAATGTAATTAAATGATAGATATTTCTGTTTTAAAGATTTTTAAAGCATTTAAAAATATAAGCCAAATTTAATATCGAAGCCTCTAAATTTGTAAATTTGAAATTATATAAAACTGTGAATTTGGAGACCAGCTGATTCAGTGAGTCTCATAATGCTTCTTAGAAATGTAATCATGTATTTCTGTTTCAAGTGTTAGTCCCAACTTTCTTTCCTGCAGGAGGAGGTGGATATTCCAATAATTTTGGCAACACTCATGGTAAACGCATGACTTGGGAAGGCTGGGATGAAACAGTGGTTTTGTAGGGCCCAACAGCTGAAGTGAGCTGTCCCTTACGGAGAACTAACTCTTTCTGCAGGGCCACCCAATGAGTTTGAGTTCTCCTAGCTGTTGCTTTTCTATCTCTGGCAATTAATTATCTTTGCTTCTCTTTGGGGTTGATCTTAAAGACTTATGGGCTTTGTTGAATCAGCAAGCTTAGCCTATTAGCTGGCATGTCCCTTACTTAGGAATGTTTTTTTGGCTGGAAATTCTGGGCTTCATCTGAGTAAACTTTTTACTAATTTGGTATTTTTTGTTTCCTGCAGGAGGAGGGGGTTATAACTCCAATTACAATAACCATGGTAAATACATGATTTGCAAGGAAGGAACTTTTTTTTAAAAAAAGGTTTCCAGTTATATATGAGCTTTCCCCATCAGGGAATGGGTTTACACTGCATGTCTGAGGGGCTCTTGTTTTGTTTTTGCTCCCTCTGTTGATTTTTCCCTCATTCACATCTGCACTCTGAGTGTTCTTTCTTTGGCTTACCATGATGCCACAGCACTGTGAGTCATGGATTTTATTAGATTAAATAGAAGCAAAAAATTCTTTACCGACATAAAATTATTAGAATTACTAAGTTCAGAGATCTTTGCTATACTAAGTGGTTATAAATCTACTTCAATAAGACCTTCATTGAAATTTTGAGGGAAGAAAATATTTAATTCTCCGCTATAGACCACATGGCATTCCAGGACCTTGTAGTCCAAAACCCCTGTGGTCCAGAAAAGAAAGCTTTCCTGTCTTCTCTTCTTGATAGGCCATTTAATAGTTCCCTCGAGATAATGATTTCCATGCACGGCTTGCTGGGAGGTGTTACTCCCCAACCCCTGCCTTCTTTAAAGTTTTTTAATTGGCCAGTGATTATTTTGTACTAAGTTTTCCCAAATCGTTGCTCATAACTATAGATACATGGTAATATTCTTAAGAGCCTTGTCCTTCATGATGGAAAATGCTATTCATATCCAGAGAAAGAACTATTGGATTCTGAATGCAGATTGAGGCAAACAATTTTCACTTTTTTTTTTTTTTGTCATGTTTTGCCTTTGGTCTTTTTTCTTCTTTCATAACATGACATATAGAAATACGTTTTACATGATTGCACGTGTATAACCTATATCCAATTGCTTACTATTTTAAGGACGGAGTAGGGGAAGAAGGTAGAAAAATTTAAAACTCAAAATTAAAAAAAATAAATGTGGGAATTTGTCTTTACATATAATAGGGAAAAATAACATACTATTTCTTTAAAAAACAAATGCTTATCTGGCGGCTTGGCATGACCCAGACTTATAAGGTGTGCTATTGTCCTTAGAACCAGAACAGGATTGCCACCAGACTGTCCCATTATTATTTATTAGTTTTGCCTTGGTTGTGAACAAATAGCAGTGGCAATGACTTTATAGAACTTCTCCTGGGAACGTCTTTCTGGGAAAATATCTTTTTAATTCTAGTTCTGTTGTCAAAAAAGGAGCACACTCCTTTCCCAGTCATAGATCATTTGTTAAGGATTTCCATCCTTCTGTAATATACATGAACAAGATAAACAGGACCAGCCCTAAGACTATGACTAAGATTAAAAACTTTAATCCCACAGGCTTGAATAAATCAGGATGAGTCAACTGTTCTTGGCAAAAACACTATTCACCCCGGGAAGTGACCAAACTTGTTTTAGATTACTAGTCTTGGCTGTTTCCCCTCATCCCTAAAGATAAGGGAGAGAATTCCCTTTTCCCTTCATGTTCCTCCAAGTCCAAACAATAACTGAAAAAAGGATATGCTCATGCTGAGGAGACAGGAAAGAACGGAACGAGAATATTATCTCATTTGTCCTAGCTCCAGTTTTCTTGAGGCTGAATTTTAGCAGCCAGGGTCCTAGGACACCATTACAAGATCATATATTTAAAACTGGAAGGGACCTTAGAAGTCGTATTATCTAAAACCTTCCTTTTCCAGTTGAGGAAAATGAAACCTTGGGGGGTTAAGTAAATTGTCCAAGGCCACACAGGTCTTGAGTAGTAGAGCCAGGATTGGAATCTAGGTCTTCTGACTCTAAATGCAATGATATTTCTTCAGCACCAAGCTACTTAGCAGTTTGATTGGATGAGGTAATTTAAAAAAAAATCCCTTTGTGTCTGAGATGAGCTCTTATGAATAAGCAATTTCCCTCGAAGAATAATTTCCTTTCTGGATTATCAGATATAATGTGACATTCATCGTTAGATTAAAAAAAAGTTTTATTGATGTGTTTGCTTTTAAACCTTGGTTTATTTCCTGTTAATAATGATTCACCCCACAATAATGAAACCCTCTCTTGTAATAAAGAAAAACACTTAAATAAAACCCATATAGATAGCTGCTAAATGGGATATGATATACCGCATTCCGCATTCCACATTTCTGTCTCTGGAGGACAGCAAAGTATATGTCATCATCTCCAAACAGACATTTGCCTTAAAAATTGAACATTTGGTTCTTTTTCAGTGTTGTTTTCATTTACTTTGCTATGGTCGTTGTGTGTATCGTTCCTCTGATTCTGCTTACTTTGCTCCGCATCAGTTAATACAAGCTTTCCCATGGTTCTTTGAATTCTTCACATTTACAATTTCTCAAGGCAAAATGAAGTTCTATTTTGTTTCTCTATTTCAATTTGTTGATTTGCCAACTATTTGAAGATCTTTGCTATCACAGAAGGATTACTATGAATATTTTGGTATATAAGAGATCTTTTTATTTAATTTTCTTGGGGTTTATACCCAAAAGAATATTCTTATATTTCTAAGAAAAAATATAAGAATAAGTCAATGACTTTTATTTTTGCATAATTCCTATTTATATCCTAGAACAGTTGGACAAATCCACCAACAATGTATTAGTGTGTCTAGCTTCACATATCCCTCTATTTTCATTTTTTTATAATAGTTATTAGGATTTTTAAGTACTAGTTACAAATCTTCTTCCTTATCTTGAATTTTTCTTAAAGTAATTGCTATAAATATGGGATATAAATAAATAACTCTCTGAATGAAATTCCCAGTCTTAGGTATTGCACTTTCCCTCCTAATTATCCCATTTAACACAACTTGGACAAATGTATTTTTCTTATGTTTCCTTAATTAAGCAAAAACAAAACCCACCCAAACCAGAAATAAACCATGTACAGCTATTTTGGTGGTTCCTAGGCTCTACCTTAGGGTGCTGTTACTAATATTTTACTGTTTTTATATGAAATTGATTACTTACTTTGGGCATGAAAATATATTAATTTATTTCAGCTTTTACATCAGGTTGCTTGGGGCTATGCATGCTGCATGAGCAAGAGAAGGGTTGGTTGCAAAGTCATACACTCTTTCAATTTAATAGAATATTTTTCTCTCCCACAGGAGGAGGGCGATATAAACCCAATTCTCATTATGGAAATACTTATGGTAAATCAATTCTTTTGAAATGGTGTTAAAGATTGAATTAAGAAAAGAGATGTGCTGATAAATGTTTAACAATTAACTCTTCCCCCCCCCAAAAAAAATTGCTAAGAACAAGTTTAACCTGCATTATTAACATTTTTCTCCATCACTTTCTTAAGTCTAGACATTCAGCAAAACAACAAATCAAGCCCTGATTTCTAGCCTTCACCAATTTCTGAGGGAAAACGCTCACATTGAAAATTTAACAGCTGGATCTCATGAGACAGTTTGAGCTGGCCCCAGCACACCTCTGTAACTAATGCTTTTTTTTGCAGGCCCTGTGGCAGAATGTGTTCACTCTTCATTGTTTTGTCTATAACTAATTAACTTTACATTTTCATATTTTTGTGTTGTCCTCAGTCATGTAATAGTATTTTGGGTGTGGCTTACCTGTAATTTATTATGTTTTTGTCTAGAGTTCTTCTTTAGTCACCTTTTTTTCTGTCTTCTAGGTGGAGGAGGGTACTCAGGTTATGGAAACACACATGGTAAATGAAAAACTACTTGATTCATTTCTACTGTATAAGGAGAAGAAACTGTCACAGAGTTTTGGTATAGCAATGCAGGCTTATTTAATATAAGGGGAATGACATCTATCATTGAGTCTAACCTATACATCGGTGCCAAAGAAATTTTCCTTAAGCACAAGTATGACCATGTGACTTCTCTATTCAATTAATTTTGTTAGATTCCTATTGTCTAGAGGATAAAATATTAAATCACCTGTTTAGCTTTTAAATCCTCACATCTCTTGTCCCCAAGAACAATTTTTTCTATTTTTCTAACCTTAGTTGACAGTACTCCTCTTCCATCATTCTATGATTCCAGTCCATCAAGTCTTTTTAGAACTCCTCATACGTGACATTTCATTTCTTGTCTCCTTTCTTTTGTATTTCTCATCCCCCTGCTTGAAATTCACTCCCTCCTTACCTTTGCCATCTCTGAGTCCTTCTCTTTTTTAAAAATACAGTTCAGACAACTTCTACATGAAGCCAGTTTTGATACTCAACTTCTAGTGCTCTCCCTTAAACTACCTTCTTTTAGCCTCTCTCTCTGTTTCTCTCTCTCTGTCTCTCTCTGTCTCTCTCTCTCTCTCTGTCTCTCTCTCTTTTTTTCTCTCTCTCTGTCTCTCTCTGTCTCTCTCTCTCTCTGTCTCTGTCTCTCTCACTCTGTTTCTCTCTCTGTCTCTCTCTCCACCTCTCTGTCTCTCTCTGTCTCTCTCTGTCTCTGTCTCTCTCTCTCTGTCTCTCTCTGTGTAAGCATACATCCATCCATATATATATATATATATATATATATATATATATATACATATATTTATTAACTTTATGTTTCTGCTCTCCATGATGTTGTCAGTACTCATCTCCCCTACTAGAATATAAGATCATTAGTAGTAAGACATTGTTTCGTTCTTTGTTCTTCAGTCCCCAGTAGCTGGAAAGTTCCTGGCACAGAATGAGACTTAATACTTAGAGGTTGATAAATTCCTCCCCTCATTTCCTAAATACTTATACATAGTATATATAGATATATCTATATATACACATATCATAGTATATATAGGACTAAAAGGATTCTTTGAGATCGTTTTCCTCATTGTGCAAGTGCAACTGAGGGTTGGAAAGGTTAGACTAAGATCTTACTTGATGTCTCTCTATTCCCTGCAAAGTCCTCCTCTGAAATCTTGTAGGAGAGAAAAATATATTAAATAGAAGACTAGAAGGGTTTTCAAAAGGCCATGGCAGTATAACAGGGCTTTAGGTGTTTCCTCTATTAACCCCCTGAAGTTTTCTATAAGTATTTTAAAGTAGATTTTTGTCATGTTTTAGAATAATTCTTGTTTTGTTCTTTTCATTGTCACATGGGTAGCTAGAATGTTATTTATGAATAACGAGAGAATTTCCATCTTGTTAAACTTAAAAAAACCCAACAACGTCTCTTCTTTATTGCAGGTGATTCAATAGCTAGAATTGTTTCTCCCATTGTTTCTGTGGTTGTGGTGTCACTTGTTGGAGCAGCAACCAGCTATTTTGCTTACAACCGGAGGAGAAACTGCTGCCGAACAAATGGTGAGCTTCTAACTAGATTTTACCAATTTATGTTACATGGCCTCAACTTGGCCCTCACTGCTTCTAGGCAATCCTACTATTCCTCCCCAATCACCTCACTAACCTTTTGTCCACAGTGGCTCTTCCAAACCTTTTCATCCTTCCTCAAGCCTCCCGTGATACCTTTCTCCCAACTCTTTCACAAAGAAATTTGCCCTATATTTTATGAAAAAAATAAAGGCCATTTGCCATAAGCTTCCCCTACTTCCCTCTTCTTCATCTCCTACCACACATGTCTTCTCACACTCTCTCCTTCTTCACCATTCATTCACTTGAAGTGGCCTTACCCCTTACCGAAGTTAACCCCTCTTGCTTAAGTAATCCCATTCCATCCCATCTCCTCCAACAGATTGCCCCCTCTGTCATCCACACTCTCCTCTCCCTATCTACTGGCTCCTTTCCTATTGCCTAAAAGCATCCCCATGCCTCTCCTATCCCAAAAAAATCCTCAGTTGATCCTTCCATTCCTGCTCACTATTGTTCTATTTTTCTTCTGTGGGTAAACTCCTTGTAAAGGCTGTCTACAGTAGGCACACCCAATTTCTCTTCTCTCACTCTCCTCTTACCTCCCTACAAAGTGGATTCTAACTTTATCCTTCCACCAAAACTGATCTCTCCAAAGTTACTAGTGGTCTCCTAATTGCCAAATTCAGTGCCTTTTTTTCAATCTCATTCTCTTGGACCTCTTTGTAGCCTTCAATACTGTTGATAACTCTTTCCTCCTTGACACTCTCTTTTCTTTAGTATTTTGGGACATCACTCCCTTCTGGTTTTCCTCCCACCTATCTGATGACTCTTTCTCTGTCTCCTTTCCTGAATCCTCCTCTGATCATACTCTTTAACATAAGTGTCCTTAAGTATTCTGTCTTGGGTCCTCCTCTTTTCTCCCTCTATAATGCTTCACTTGGTGATATTAGCTCCCATGTATTTAATTATGATCTCAATGCCTATGACTCACAGATCCATCTTTCCAGCCCCAATCTCTCTTCTGACCTCCTACTATCTTTCAGAAATCTCTAACTCAGTGTTCAAAAAAGATTTTAAAGCCAACATGTTGAAAACAGAATCCACTGTCTTTTCCCCTAAACAATTCCCTACCCCTCTCCTATCTTTGCTATTCTGGTAAAGGGCAACACAGATTGTTGTTTGTCCTTCCTTCTCTAAGAGTGCAGTGGCCTTTTAAGCTTGCACCTGGGGACTGTCTCCAATTGTTCTGATCTATATTTTGCCACTGGACCCAGATGGCTCCTGAGAAGAAAGTGAGGCTGGTGACCTTACACAGTCCTCCCTCACTTGATTCCAATTCATTTGCAAGTCATGGCATCACCTTCCTGAGGTCATGGTCCTCTTCAAGAATGAAGGACAACAAAGGGCAACACTGTGCTCCCAGGCTCTCAGACTCACAACCTTGGAGTCCTCCTAGATTTCTCATTATCTCTCACATCCCATATCCAATCTGCTGCCAAGCCCTGTTGATTTCATCTTCACAACATCACTCAAAAATGCCTCCTTCTCTCCTCTGTCACTGCCCCCACTCTAGTGCAGGATTTCATCACCTCATCCCTGGATTATCACAAGAGCCTGCTGATGGGTCTGCTTGCCTCAAGTCCCTTCTTACTTCATGCACCTTACTTCATGCACCCACCAAAGTGATTTTCCTAAAATGCAAATCTGATTCTGTCACTCTCCATTCCCTCTTACCCCCAATAAAAGCCAGTGACTTCCTATTGCCTCCAGGAACAAATACAAAATGTTTTGTTTGGAATTCAAAGCCCTTCATAACCTAGGCCCCTAGAGGGGTCAGTTTCCTAAAATGTACAATGAAGATAATACTGCCTACTGTACTTCCGGAGTTATTATGAGGATCAGATGAGGTAATTCAGGGCAAATATTTGGCAAATTTTAAAGTATGATACAAATACTGCTGTTCTTATTATTCAGAGGAAAAATGGGGTGCAGAATTAAAGTGACAAAACTGTGGGTAAGTATGTTGAGAAAGTACACATCAAAATTTGTTGAAGACGTAAAAGATATTCAATGCCAGGCACTGTGCTAAGGCTGGGGATACAAAAAGAGGCCAAAGATAGTCCCTGCCTCAAAAAGCTTGCAATCTGAAGGGGGAGACAAAATGGGATAAATAGGAAATAATTAAAGGAGAAAAAGCACTGGAATTAAGGGGGGTAGGGACGTCTTTCTGGAGGCTGGGTTTTAGTTGGGACTTAAAGGAAGCCAGGGAGGTCAGTGGTTGGAGCAGAGGAAGGAGAACATTCCAGGCCTGAGGGACAGATGGAGAAAAGGCCTGGAGTCAAGAGAGGGTTATGGGACTGGCTCCTGTGACACCAGCTTTGGTCAGCATTAAAGGCAGGGTGGGAACACAGGTCTTCCTGACCCTTTTCAGCACTTGTTGGATCTCTGATTTCCAGTGGTGCAGTTCACAAACTCCCTATCACTCAATGGATGATCTTTAAAAGTCACTGTGGCCTTAAATTTTACCACTTTGTGCTCAGCCTGGCAAGGAACCTCTCTAGTTTACTAGGCCAGGCCTTGGTCCACAGACATACCATAGATATATTACTAGGTCTAGAACTGAAGGAGGTAAAGTAAAATAAAGCATGAAATTCAATGAAAAAATAATTAAAAAATCTTTAATCTTTAAATTTAGATATGTTTTTCTCATCCGTAAAATTATTATTATTTTTTTTTACTACCAAGTTGTTTTGAAATACTTACCTAACCTAGAACATAGTTCTAAAAATGGAGAGAATCTTAGGAGAGATTTAGTTCAACCCTCAGATTCTACAGATACAAAACTTAGCTGTCAAAGTAATTTTCCTAAAATCCATCTACCCAGTAAACTTGTTTGTTCAGTTGTTTGAGTCACATCTGACTCTTCATGATTCCATTTGGAGTTTTATTGGCAAAAATACTGAAATGGTTTGCTACTTCCTTCTCCAGTTCACTTTACAGATGAGGAAAATAAGGCAAACAGGGTCAAGTGACTTGCCCATGGTCACACAGTTAATAAGGATGGATTTGAACTCATGAAGATGAGTCTTCTTGATTCCAAGCCCAGAGCTCCACCCTTTATGTCACCTCAATATAATCCAGTGGCTCCCTATTTCTTCCAGGATCAAATAGGAAATCCCATATCTTTTGTTCAAAACCCTTTATAACTTGTGCCCCACTCACCTTGCAAGTTTTCTTAAACCTTACAACTCACTCCTCCTTCCTGTTTTCAGTGAGCCAGTAACACTTGACTCCTTGCTATGCCTTACCAAGATACTCCATTTCTTACTTCTGGCTTTTTTTTTTTTTAGCTATCTGTCTCCCAAACCTGAAATTCTCTGCTTTCTCATCTCTTCCTCAAGCCTCCCCTGCCCTTCTTCAAGTCACAGATAAATCCCACCTTCTAGAGCAGTGGTTCTCAACCTTCCTAATGCAGCGACCCTTTAATACTCGTATGTGGGTGTATCTGCATGTGGGCGGACCTGCCTGGAGACGGATAGAGGAGCCGTGTCTTGGTTCCTAAGACCATTGGAAATATGTGTTTTTTGATAGTCTTAGGTGATCCCCAAAGGGATTGCAACCCACAGGTTGAGAACCACTGTTTTAGAGGAATCTTCTTTGGATCCCCTTTAATTGTAGTGTTTTCCCTCTGTTAATTATTTCCATTTTTTTTCCCTGTATATAGTTTGTTCTTAAGCATGTAAGATGAAAGAGTTCAGAGTCTGAATCTGAGGTCAGAAAAGGTCTTTAATCTTTCTCATGAAAAAGGACTCTGCCCCTGTCGCTCAAATGGCATCTGCCAGGGAGAGAGCAACAGGTAGAAGCCAGCTCATGGTTATATAATCTTCTAATGCCAAAACCCAACCTCCTGACTGGCCTTCACTCTCACTGGTAGGGAGGCCGGCCCACAACCTAAGTGGGGGAGTCTGTCTCTGAGACAAAGGACCTGGAAACATGTGGGTGTCTAATGAAAGGCCAGGGGAGCATTCTTTTTGTTATTTGGCATATCTTGTGCTGAGGTGGCACTGGTGAGGGTCTCCGTTGCTCTAAGTCCCAGACTCCTGGAAGGTCAGGTGACCTAACCCTAGGCCTAGTGGATACTGAAGCCATTCTAGATTTGATTTTTCAGAATGGGGAAACTTCACTGCAAATTATCCCTCACATATGAAATTACTTCTACTGTGTCTTCTCCATTAATCCATGAGCCCCTTGAGAGTAGAGACCGTCTTTTGATTTTCTTTGTGTCCCCAGCATTCAGCACAGTGACTGACACGTACAAGAAGCGTAATACATTTTTTATTGACCAATTGGCTCATAGTAAGTGGCAAAAAGGGGTCTTCTGAAACCCCAGGTCTTCTGCCTCCAAGGTTCCCTACCATGCTGCCTCCCTGTTAGTACAGTTACAGATATGGGTAGCAATACCTTTCCCATTCAGCAATACCAAAGAAAACCCTTAACTATTTTTCTATGAATTTTTTCATTCATTTGTAATTCATTTTAAGAAGAGCATTAAAACATGAAATTTTTTCTTCAAAAAAATCACACAAGAAATAGAAGCTTTCTGCTGGGTAGTTTAGTAGATCAACTAAGGCACCTAGCAGGAGGTATCTGCTTACCCCAGAAGCTGCTCTGTGAAGGGCTTTGATTCCCTAGGTGCAGTTACTGGGCTACAATATTCATATTTAATTTTATTTGAAATCCATAAAGACAACTCTAAAACATAGATCAGAAAGGAGGAAGTGGTGCTTTATTCCAGCAACATTAATTAAGAATTCAAATATAGGCCTTATCCTGG